>ML779080.1:236984-274361 GCA_009831015.1 Picea engelmannii | reverse complement strand
TAGAAACTGTTTTTGATAACGGTTCTGTCAAGATTAAAACCATAGATGATTCTCAGAACTCCTTTGTAGTGAATGGACATCGACTGAAAGTGTACAACAAACCTTTGTCAAAAGATGATTTCTTACAGGAAGTGGCCAAGCAATCAGAACTGAAGATAGTAGGGGGAGAGTCTTCTCCTCCTGCTGATCTTTGATCACTCAAACTGTTTTTAATTCTATACATAATAGATCTCTAGCAGAAAAATAAAAAATATAAAAAAATCAAATAATATAAAAAGAAAAAAAAAAACATTTATTTTCTTTCTCTTGGATATGTTGATCTTTTGTTTTCAGTTTTGCAGGCTCCTCAGAACAAGTGCAGGACTGAATTCACAACAGGTAAGAAGGTAATATTGTTTTATTTCATGAGATTTTCTTATCAGCATGACTAACTTGTTTTGCAACAGATAAATTCGAGCTTGTTTTCTCCCTTCGTTTGCTCATTAAAAATGAAAGGGGCATTTATCAGGAAGGATTATTCTTTACCAGACCTGGTGAATTATTATGGGAAAGAAACCCCCTTAGAGTCTTCTTTTGGCATTTCCTCAGACTCTCCAAATATGAGGAAGCAATGAGCATGAACTAGCTTGGGCTCATAAAATCCACAAGCAGGTGATTACTGTTCGAAAAATTATGTCTGCAAAATTTCTATCTGCACTCGTGTTGGATGATGTGGAATACGTTAAGGTCCACCTTCCAACAAATCTCACTCCATCGACATCAGCACCTTATCTGGAGCAGAGATTAGAATTATTCAGCACCCTGGACTCTGCATGCCTTAATGGCAGATGTCTTTGCTAACAACCGTGGGAATACACCAATGTCTCTTGGTTGATAGATCCTACAAGTGACTCGACACCGACACCTCTATTCGTACCTGTTTAGGATGTGTTGTAGGTACCTTGAGGCCCATTGACATCACAGGTGGGTCATCTCGCATCGGTTAACAACATCCATTAATGGCTGGTAATCCGATGATTTATGTTTGTGTTCGACTCCAGAACATCTATTCACACAAATCAGACTTGTACCATGGGTGAAGCTTCGAAGTTGTTGAAGACATGATTTCATTTGATCTTTTTCAGGCCAGAACAAAAGCCAGGTTCAGGGGTCATCCTAAGATACTCTGTTGTTATACACAGGAAGTTTTTTTCTCAGGATGGTATTATTTGTTCAAATTCTTCTACAGACTCCTGAATGTTCCAGTAGTACCAGTCAGTACCAGCACAGAGTTCATCAGTTACAGGTTCATCAGAAAGACCAGAGCAGTTGCAATTTTTGCGCCTTCAAATCTAGACTTAACTTCAAAAGATAATTCCACAGCAAGCCTTGCATAACAATGGAGATAGGTAATGTAACTCAGGTGCGTTTAGTTCGTATTGATTTATTGTATTAATTTGCATACTAATGAGTTTGAACTAAGGGTACCTTAATTACTCCATAACGTTTCATCATTTCCACGACCTGGACCTAACGAACTAACCTACCATGACATTTCGTGTCATAAATATCCACCATTATCGGGACTAAGTTCGATTTGACTCGGATATGATAACTCTACACCCTCGTATGACCTTCATCATGTTCTGACACCCTATCTATCTCCACAACAATTCAAATCTTCTCATATGATTTTCTCCCCGACCGTTCCTTTCACCACATTCTCGTCCCCTCGTCGCCCTCATCCAACCTTCGCTGCCACCGATCGAATTTCCCTGTGATGCCAAGAAGAGCCATGGTAGCCAATCGCCACAAACCAGAAACATACGCCGACTTGGAAGCCCTCCCGGAGTACGGAGCAACGAGAGATATTTTTAAGCAAGCAGGGTGGGACCCATTTCTGAAGAAGTTCGATGGGTATAACGACGCAATCACACTCCAGTTTGCACTGCATTTTGATGGTGGGACCACCAAGGTGGGAGAACTTGAGTTCGAGGTCACAGAGGAGTTCATTGCAGAGGCAATTCAGTTGCCCACCACAGGCCATAGGTGGACGAAGGGACAACCGGTGGATAAGAAGCTCTGTGCACAGCTATTGAAAGCTCAGTACCGGGAGACAAAATGGTCTGAGGGAACGTCGCGGTCTTGGCTGGAACCACAATGGGCTCAAGTGTTGATCATCCTCCAGCGTTACCTAACGTGTGAGGGTCGATATACCATTATATTCCCTTGCCACACCCGACTTCTGTTACACTTCACAGGTACTCCGCTGAACATACCCTTTTTCTTGTTAAAAAGTTTAAAAAGGATGGCCGAACAGGTCCAAAGGGCTAGTGAGTTTCAGGGGATTTTATTTCACTTCGGTCTAGTTAAAATATTGATTACATCTGCACTGTCGAAGAAGCAAGAGACTTGGGACCTCTTCACTGTAAAAACCCTCGCCTGTGCCCAGTCGAAAGCTAAGAAGGTGAAGCCTGTTTCCCCACACAAAAAGTCGAACTCCAAGAAAAAGAAAGTCAAAACCCTGACTAAAGACTCTGCTGGGGACCCTGAGCCCGAACCTCCAATTAATGACGAGGTAGAAACCAATACTGAAACTGGGAAGGCCACCACACCTACAGAGGCGGACATTGAAGTCTCGAGTTCTCCCCCAGCTGTCGATAACATAATTGATGTGGAGGAACTAGTTGAGTCAACTAATAAGCCTAGGAGGAACCCAAAAAGAAAATGTAAAAGCGTATTGTCGGGAATGGATAACTCGATACCCAGTTACCCCCCACAAGAAAGATTGGAAAGTATAGATGGTCATGAGGAGGCCCCGGAGCCATCTGAGATGACCTGGAATTTGTCCCAGCTCATTCTAAAAAACCGTAGAACCAATCGGCAGGCCACTACACCCAAGGGAATTGTGCAGAATGAGTCCATTCAAGTACCAACCGGTACCCCTGTTCAGACGCCAAGAGAGTCCACTCCCGGAACTAACCCAATTGGCAACTATGAACTCAGCCCAAATCGTGATTTTGATCCAGTTAATACTTATGAAAGCAGCCCAGATGCATTCACTCCTGATTTCAGTTCAGACCATAATTTCAATAGATTTCACACCCCTGCTCAAAGCCCCGAAGAGCTCACGCATGCATCTAGTCCTTCACCACAGCCAGGACAAGGCCAAACATTTGAAACCCACTGCGAGATTTCCTCCAGTCGGTCCTTGAAGCCAATAGTGGCGAAACTAGAGAGCAGGAACAGCAGATTGAAGGAGAAGTTGCATGAGTACCGTGTATTGGACAGACATATTAAAACCGAAAACGAACTCCTGAAGCTCAGGGTAACCCACCTCTTATCGAAAGTTGAAAGGCTAAAGCAGAGGAATAAGGATATTTTCAAAAGGAACAGACAACTTCAGAGGATTGCTAGAAAGCATGTCATAATCAACAGGGTCCTTAAGAAAGAAATTAGGAATCTGAAGAAGCAGGAGAGGCTACAAATGCTGGTTACAGCCGCTGCAACCCTCTGATGGCTACCAGTTTTTTATTTTTGTTGCCTGAGGACAGGCAAGAACTTCAGTGTGGGGGCATGTTGGTCCCCGGTTTTGATCATGTTTTCTGCCTACATTCTATGCCACAGACCTCCATTTATATACCAGTACCACCCTTTTGGCCTTGTTTTGACATCATTGACATCTCCCTACCATTCAAAGGGGTTATTTAAGGTATCTTTGCATTTCAAGCTATTTTTATGCACTTTATGCTTTAAATTGATATTGGAACTAATATCGCTTGGGTTAGGTACCACTTCTATTTTGGAACAGGATGTCGGTACCAAGTACCAACTCGTACCCGTGGAGGTACCAATGGAGTCGTTCAAGATCTGTGCGTTTATGGTGTGCGTTATGGTTCGAATGGGAGACAGAGAGATTCGCATGACAGCTGGAGTCATCGCCACAGGGTGCTCGAAGGCATAATGATAAACCTGGGTCATGATTCTTCATCGTTCACACTTCGTGACACTACGTGTCACGAAGATGTGAAATACGTTTTAAAACTTGATTCCAAGACTGTTATGAACAGGGGGAACCCGTTTGTTTTATGTATCATTGTTTTAGACTGTTATGAGTAGGATTTCTATATAAACCCGCGATCACTCCAGAGAATGGGTTGTTGTTATTGGATTATGTTACATCGTGAACACATGTTTTTGAATACAAACTGTTGTTGCGTCATATTATTCGACTGATATATGATTTGAAGTATTCTCTTTTGAGTTAATGGAGCGTAAAGATGATACAATGTTTGCATAGAATGCTGTAGTTAGTTCTGGTTCTTTTCCCCGGCGTTTGTACTGTTTGGTTGGGCCCGCCAAACCAGTGCAAGTCACCGTGTTACTCTGTTTCAGACTTAGTTCATTTCAGTGTGTTAGAACTTGCATACGAGATAGCTTAACGTTCATAGATTTAGTTGTTTCAGTGTGTTAGCATTTGCTTATATGAATGGTATATCTGTAGCTCATAGTGTGTCATAGATTTAGTTGTTTCAGAATCGTGTTGAATCGTTCTCCAACAGAATCATTTCCCACAGACTGTTATCTTTTACGTTGGTGAATATAAAACGCATGACTGATGCCTGTAGGGTTTCGAGTATGCACTCAGTTTGATTGATTTCTAGGTTTCAATTCGAGCTTAACTTAGAGTGTGATGAACTTTGCTTTGTTAGACAGTTAGTTACCCTGCCCAATTAGAACAGTCAGATTACAGTTAAATCAAAGGGAGCTCTTGGTACCAGTAGGTAGGGTAGTACTTTGTTTTCCTGTAGACAGAATTCGATTTATTTTTGATGCTCAGAATGGATGCATTTTCGAAAATACTTTTTGTGTCATGACTTAAACAGAAATGATGATGGTAGATGATTGGACATACAGGTAAAATAATTTCGTGGAACCACACTTTTGAATAGAAATAGCAGCACCAGCATTTGAGCACAAGACTGTTTTCTGTTGATGACTTAAATAGGAAATGCTCAGTTTCGAGATAGTTATTAAGATTCAAGTTCTCATAATAAGTGTGTGTTTTCTTCTAAGGATAGCATTCAGATAGGGACTAAAGCTTACCTGCACATACTGTGTATCAGCTCAAAGTTTACCAACCCTGGTTTGACAATTTAGTGTTTCAGGTCATTTAAATCTTCAATTTAGCATCTTGACAATAACACCAGAAGAAGCATGGAATAAAATTAAGCCACATGTCTGCCACTTCCATGTATTTGGTAGTGTAGCATGGGCTCACATTCCTAATGAGAAAATGAGAGATTTACAACCTAAAAGTGAGAAGTGTATTTTTGTTGGATATTCTGAAGATGTGAAAGGTTACAAACTTCTTCAACCTCATTCCAATGAAATTGTTATTATAAGAGATGTTAAATTTGATGAAAATATCTTGTCATGTGAACCAAATTCAATGTTTATGCCATCTTCAGCCTCAAATCTATCTCCGATGTTTGTGCCATCTTTTGTTCCTATTATGGTTTCTTCTTCTTCAGACGATGATAGTGAGGATTAAAATCCACCTTTGTGTGATCACATTCCTATGGATGATTCCATTGAACATGAACATGCCAACACCACCACTTCCTAGGTGGGTCTATTCAACATGACAATCAACTAGTGATCTTTCCAGTGATCCTTCATATCAACATCAAACACGTTCACAATTCCAATGAGCCTCTTCACTTTTTTCTCAAGTTTCAGAGACTCATGATCCATAAACATTGTAGAAGATTTAGGCCATCCAAATTCAAACACAACAATGAATGAGGAGTATCGCTCTTTAATGGTGAATGATACTTGTGATCTTGTACCTCTTTCAAAAGAAATAAAGATTATTAGATGGAAATGGGCGTATAGAACTAAGTATGCATTAGATGGAAGTGTTGAAATACACAAGGCCTAATTAATATCCAAAGGATTCTCTCAAGTTGAAGACATTTACTATAATGAAACCTTTTCCCCCGTAGCCAAAATGAATTCCATCTACCTTTTTCTAACCCTTGCAGCCTCACATAAATGGTTGGTCCATCAGATGGATGTTAAATATATCTTCTTGCATGGGGATTTGAAAGAATAAATCTATATGGAACAACCTCTTGGCTATGTCCAGAATGAATCTATCCTTGTTTGTCACCTTAAGAAATCTCTTTATGGTCTTAAGCAATCTCCTCGAGCTTGGTATGCAAATATGGACAACTTTCTTCTTGACACTGACTTTTTTAGATTTCATTCTAACCCTAATGTATATACTAGGAAAATAGTAAGCCGTATCATAATCCTTGTTCTTTATGTTGATGACCTTATTCTCATTGACAGTGACCCTAAAATTTTAACCCATGTGAAATTCAGCCTTAAAAAGAAATTTGAAATGACAGACTTAGACTATTTGCATTATTTCATTGGCCTCCAAGTATTTCAAACCAAGAAAGGAATCTTTCTTTCCCAGTTGAAGTATGCTTTTGACCTTCTTTGTTGCTTTAACATGGATGATTCTAAACTTTCCCCTTCTCCCTTCTAGTCTGGAGTCAAACTTGCCTCCACTTGTACTTCTTCCAAAGTTGATACCACTTTGTACCATCATTTAGTTGGTATCATCTTATATTTGACTCATACCCATCATGGTATTTCCTTTGTTGTTGGTCTTGTTGCCTAGTATATGAAAACACCCCATGAAATCCATTGGAAAGCAACTAAAATGATACTTTGTATGTCTTGGGTACATTTCAGTTTGGGATACATTACATATTAGGGGGGAATCCTTTGTTGGTTGGTTTCATTGATTCAGATTGGGCCGATGACCCTGATGAAAAACATATACTACAAGTTATTTTTTCATTCTTCATTTGGACCTGTCACTTGGTCTTATAAGAAACAACATGTTATTTCTCTTTCTTTAGCAGAAGCATCGTTCCGAGCAACAACTAATGCAAGTCAAGAAACCTAGTGGATTTGACAGATCCTTTCAGAGTTTGGATTCCAGTAGCAGCATCCGACCACCCTCTAGTGTTACAATTAAAATTTCATTAATATTTCCAAAGATCTAGTTCAACATAAGTGTATCAAACACATTGAGCTACACATACACTTCATGAGAAAGCACATTCATGATCGAGTTATTGAAGTGCTCTTTTTCCCTATAGAATATCAAGTTGCATAAATTTTCACAAAGTCTCTTACAAAAGCAAAGTTTTCCAAACTTCGATCTATATTAGGTGTTCAAGAAGTTTCCATTAAGGGGGGATAGTCTCTAATTCCTCCTTCCTTCTCCTATTGTGTCTCCTTTGTAAATCCTTCAATCCTATTTCAATTTATTCTTAAGGGGGGATGTTAATATATTTAGACACTTAGGAGTTAGTTAAGATCAACTTGGTCTAATGTGTCATTAGGTTAAAGTGTGTTTCTTAGTGTGTTTCTTTAGTATGCATTTGTAATCTTGGTCACGATATGTTCCCAACATAAAGTGATATGATAGCTCATATTCTCCTCAATATTAACGACTACATTGATTCATGGCTTAACACCCGATTGGTCCATGATATCTATTTAAAGAGCATGGAGGGTCATTTGTTGATGATTAATTGTGAGAAACTATCATGTAATATTTTTCTTTTGCATTGATAATTTTCCTCAAGTAGCCATGTTGGTTGGGGCCATGGATGTTTCCCCATAGGGGTTTTACCACGTAAAAACATCGATGTGTTGATCTTTGATATGGTTGTGTGAGTGGTTACTGAAGGTGTTCATCCTATGTTGGAATATCTATTTTATCGAACATCTTCCTCTTCTTTGTCTTCTTCCCCTCATCATCCTCCCTCTTCCTCTTTCTCTTTCTCCTCGTTCCTTCTTCTTTCTCTTCTTCATCTTCTTCGCCTCTTGTTTCTCCCATCCTTGTTCCTCTTCCTCTTCTTGTTCTCCCCCCTTTCCTCTTCTTCTTCCTCTCCATTTGTTTTCCCTTCCTTTATCCTTCTTCATATTCTTCCCCTACTTCCTCTTCCTCCTTCTTCTCCCCCTCTTATTTTTCTTCTCTCTTCCTTGTTCTCTTTCCTTTATTCCCTCTCCTCTTCTATTCTCTCCCCCTTTTTTCTCTTTTCTCATGTTCCTTTTTTCCTCTTTATCATCTTTCCCACTTTTTATCTCTTCTATTACCTTCTCTTGTATCCCCTCTTTTTACAAAATGCTAATATCTTTATGTATAAAAAGGAATATTTATATAAAAAGTTCAAAGGATGAAAAATAATATTAATGTTATTAGGTGTATTATGAGCCCACTAAAAAAACTATTAAAACTGGATATTTTATGGTGGTTATTGGTTTCACACATGAGATTATGCATAACATTGCCTTCCTTATATTCCTCCATTCTTATGGTGAAAATATAAATAAAAAAACGGTTTCATAGATTTTTGTATTGAAAATATATGCACAAGTGGTAAGGGGGTTAGCCTTGAATATTGATATTCTACACATTGCACTAGAGCAGGGAATAGTAGGATATAATACCAACGATGGAATTGAGGAATTCTTGTGGTGGAGGTTGTGAATCTTCATAGCCACACACACCTTTTAATCACACACATATTTGGAGAAGATGCAATTGTGTAAGTCCCAATTCTGACAAATGGTCTCAAATGGTCATGTTTTCTCAATGAATCCTAACATTAAAAGAAGTTTTAAAATGATGTTAACAGATTTGATTAAAAGAAGTTTTAAAATGATGTTAACAGATTTGATTAAAAGAAGTTTTAAAATAATGTTAACAGATTTGATTAGGTGAGTTCATTAACCTACAAACCAAAAAGGACCTTGCAGCCCTAACCTTGGGTTTGTGTTGTGTGTGTCATGTATTGTTTTTTATCACAAGTTAAATATTACCATATAAATTGTGTTCTTCATGCATACAACTGTCATTTGCACTAACCTTAATATTTCATTATTAACAACATTCTTATCTAGTCCACTTTAAACTAATTACATTTCTTTAATTTGATCCAGGTATGATGTTTTGCTAAAGAATTTGTCTACATGGTTGAATGACTTTAAACCGGATTGGAAGTCTATGATTTCCAATAATTTCCTATCAAAGTGCTTCATCATGCCTACTATCTACGATAGGGTGACGTTTTTGTTAAATCTAAATCTCTTAATATTGCAAGTGGTAATGTTTGTTTTACCCTTCCTTGGGAAATAGACATAGTTCTCTTTGATAGAGAATTATTTGAAACTATTTTCAGGTTTAAACTATGAAATAGGCACATGGAAGAGATTTTTTCATTTTCTCATTCAAAGGAAATAATCTTGAAATCAAAGGTAAGAATTGTTGGATCATTTTAATAAATCTGGTCATTTTCCCTACATTTTTTTTGGTTACAAAGTATAAACTCATTACCTAATGTTGCAACATAAAAACAAGAATTGATTCGTTATTTTATTTATTTGTATTTTTCTCTACTAGTGTTTTTCTTTGTACTCATTTAAATTCTTAGATATCGATTATATGTTAACATCAATTTTATCTTTGCTCATAGTCAAAAATACGTTTAGAAAACCATTCTAATGCACTTTTATACATAGAAACTCTTATTTCCTTAATTTTACTTAGTGTATGATGATAGAAATCTATGGTGTCAAAGTACACAAATATTATAACATCTCTGATATGTAATCTAAGGCCCTTGAATGCAATGCCAAAGAAGTTCTTCCAAACTCATATTCTCCATTACAACTATTACATTGACATAAGCTAGTAGAGGTTTTCACATAATCTTAAAGACAAATTTTCATTGTTTATTTATAGCAGAGGTTGTTAGTGGAGGTAGGTGGTTGGAGGTTTTAGCAGAGGTTTTTTTGTAGTGCTTCGTTTGATCTAATTACTATGATAAACAAAAATTATTATTTGAGGGAATTTTTTCGCAAATGACCTGGTTATTGACTCTTGTTATGAGGATAAGACTTGATTTTAGATTATAATTGAGTAAATTTAAGAATGATGAATTGGATAAATTAAATTCATGTGATTCTTAGATAAATATTTCATGCAATGATCTAATGAAATGAATAATGTTATTCTCTTGATGATTTTACATGAGTCTTGGACACATTAGTTGTAGGTATTACCAATAGTTTGTCGAGTGTGATAGGGAACTATAAGGGTGCATTGACAAGAAGCATCGTTGATAAGATTTTGGGGCTCCAGATTGAGTTAGGAAATAGTAATTATTTCATAATTATGTTTTGTATAATTGGTGTGAATGATGAAAAGTATTGATGAAATGATGTAGTGAATGAAGGCACAAGGATTTTGCTTGTCGATTGGATCCATGCATGGGTAATGGGGCAATATAGAGTTACACCATGTATTATCAGGAGAGGTGGAACAATGTTTTGACTTTCATATACTAACACTCTTTCTGTGGTCATAGTTGAAAAGTGTGGGACACTTTTACTTGGTGGTTTCACGTTGTCATGAGGGTAAGTCGTGGATTCAGTCACTCACGACGATCAACTTAGGGGTGCACAATAAGGTGAAAGACTTATTCCTCGATATACATTAGTCTCTCAATAAAGGGATTAATGGAGTTAATAATGTCTCCACTATTGTGTCAATTTTCCATTGATCAAAGGTTATATACTTGAAGGAAATGCACACATGACACTTCTGGAGTATGTTAAGTAAGTCCTGAAGGGCATGACATACATGACACTCTCGGTATCTTTACTAAAAAATGTTAATGGAAATAATGTGAAAAGTGATTTTTAAAAATATAATGTATAAGGAGAATTATTATTAGGCATTTCATGTAGGGAAAAACAACAATTATGTTTAATTTTAATTAGAAAAGAGAAACACAATTAATAGCCTAAAATAACATTTTTTACTATTAGTATCCATTCATAATAAGATCAAATTGAAATAAAATAGTAAGAAAAAATCCTAGGTTGTGAAGTTATGCACGATATTATTTTAAATAAATAGATTAATAATGGAAAATTCAATTCAAGAGAACTCATAAGTCAGAGAAGAATTAGGAATGAAAATCCTAACTCAATTTGAATTTTGAAAAAAAATTAGGTAAGATAGAGTTAAGTAAAGAAGGTAGTAAAAAAATTAGGATATTAAAATACCCATGTTACACACAAAAAAAAGAATCTTCAAAAAAATCTAGGAAACATTTACAAATAAATTTAAGAGTAAAAATAAACTAGGTGAGAGAAATTATTCATTTACAAGTTTTAAATGGTAATTACATATGCATTTTTGCATGCGAGTGACACATGCAAAGATGCATATTAAAAATCAAGATAATTTGTAATTTGGCATGGGATTATGTGGCATAAATCTCAAATACTATAAAAATAGGGTCTTGGGATGAATGAAAGAATGAAAGGACATTTATGCACCATATCTTGGATGGTTGTGGTAATGACATCATGATCATTGATCATTATTGAGAGTTTGGAATTTGAAGGTGATTAAGAAGTGAGGATCTTTTGAAGCTTGCAAGTTTTCATTTTCAAATATTTTTGCTAGAGTTATTTTTTATACAACCCAATTGTAGCTAGATAATCCTTAAGGAAGAAGGATACCCATAGGAATTGGTAAAAAGGTAAAATAGTGGGTCAAACCAACTATCAACAAAGTTGACACAAATTTCGGCAAGTAACACAAAGACTTCAACAATCAAGTTAAATTTTAAATTATGTTATTTGAACAATTGTGATTGATTTTGTATGAAATGTTCTATATGATAATGATAGAAATTGTAGATGCAAAGCTGCAATAATGATAATATTCTAAGTATATATATTGTATTCATGTAATTTAACATTTTTCAAATTACAGTTATACACAATGTACAACAGTTTAAGGTTTTAATTATATTTGGTTCAAAAAAAAAAAACTGTACATGAATTATTCCTTTTTTTTTTCACAAGAAAATTGTGCATTATATTAAGTTATATAATCTATTTACATTGTCAAAATGTCCATTACAAAACAAAGGCCTAGCCTTGACTACTTCACCCAAAATACCTTACAACACACCTCATATCAAGAGACTTTATGATAACGAAGATCCAAAAGGTGACTATCCAAAATACATGGCCATAAATAAAACTAGCTCCCCACAGAACAAAAGTCGGGGCAAAGAAAACAATGCCAAAAAAATATCATTACAATAACCACAATCCTCAGTGATGTACTTTGTTGTCATCATGATGCAAGTAGGCGAAGCTTGTACATCTTTATATATGTTCTTGGTCCTTCATGACCTTCATTCCACTAATAGAAAGCAATAGCTCCCAGACGCTCCATTAATGCCTGTTTGGATAAGAAATCAGCCTCCTGATTTTCTTCTCTGTAAACATGTGCAAATGTGATGACAAAAAATTGCTTGATGAGTTCCCTAACTCCGTCTTTCCAGCAGTCAATGGAGATTACCTACAAAGAGCCAATATCATTTAGTCAATCAGTAATGATTTTGGAGTCTCCCATGATGTGGATATCTGTAATTGAAAATCTTTGTGCCATCATAAGTATAGCCCAAACACCCAAGGGTTCAACTCTTGTGTTTGTGCCCCCACCACAATTTAGAAGCATCTTATAAACAGTTTGTTCATTAAGTTTAATAACTCCCCCGACACCACTTTTTTTTCCGTTTCTTTGCGCAGCCCCATCAAACCAAGCTAAGATCCTATGAGTTGGCAAACTATGGGCAATGTGTCTATTATAAATCTGACTTTTCTGGGGAGAATGATGAGTCATTGAGTCCCATCCATTGCAGATCATTCCCATCTATTTGCCCATCCATGTGTGCATGCAACATCGAACCTAATCGCAAGTAATGATCCACATTGGTTGTATTATATTATGTTCTATGTAAAAAAGGAAAAATTGGGCTTGGCAAAAGTGTGTAGGTGACTTCTAAATTTGATTTATCAATTAGTTACTTATGAATCTTGGGTTTATATATATATATATATATATATATATATATATATATATATATATATATATATTGAGAGGGATAGGGTAGACTCCCCTTGTCCCACACACAAGGGGTCTCATATATCAATTTGATGTATGACTTGATCGTGACTTTAACAACAGATTATTATTATTATTATTATTATTATTATTATTATTATTAAGTATTTCATTTATGAATCATAATAAATACACTAATCACCCAAAGGGGTTGGATCAAATGGTGGAAAGCTAGATTTTTCACCATTGAGAAATGTTCAATTTCAATGAAGACCTGCGTGGAGCCACGAGGACACCTTGAGGTAGAGATTATATTAAAAAAATAGTGGATCAAAGCCCACCCATGTCCTTCAAAGCGGTTTTATTAATGTAATGGCTGGTGAACGCCTAGAGGTTTTTGCTGGATGTGGCAAAAGTAAAAGTAAAAAAATAAATATGTAAACCGATGCCTTTATAATAGTGAGGAAATTAGTGATTGAAATCACAACCTATTAAATGTACCCATTGTCAATAAGTGTTATATAATAGAAATACTAAATTTATTTTAAAAAAATGAAAATCTATTTCAATATTTTGATTTTCAAGAAGCGGATAAATTTTTAATAGTGGTTTTATTAACTATAATATGAGAATATATTATATGGTTTCCAACAGGGCTAAGCTTATCCAAACAGTACGATATATACATTTTGAATTATCTTGATCTGAACGCCTTTTGAGTTTATGACAATATAAATAAATTTTGTATCTGAGTGAAAAAAAAATTATATTTTAATTTCTTTTTACTAATTAATTAGTGTTAATATATAAAATAATTTATATATGATAAAAATTCAATTAATCGTGCAGCTATCACTACGGATGAGATAAGCGCTATCACCTTGAATGAGATAAGCAAAAAAAATCATATAATGATATTTGTTGTTGGTATTGAGAAAGTGAATTTTATATTTTAATTCATATATTTTAATTAAAAACAATATAATTCATATATTATAATTAAACACAATATTAAATTTAAAAAAATATTGGACCTCTGCTAAATTATCAGATCTATGCCCAAATACCCAAGCATAATAACTTATATCATTCCCATGACTGGGTAAAATATATTTTATGTTAATCTTAATTTTTATGTTGAATTTTGTAGCTAATCTAGTAATTCAAGTTTACGGAATTCGCTAATGTAAAATTATCTAACAAACACATCTCAATTAAATTTGAATTAATTATAATTTCAACATTGATTATGAATGGTTAAATTGTGCATGTTAGTGTACTCATAGACATATAGCAATGGTTTTTATGTATTAGAATTATTTAGATTGAGTTCATTGGTATTTTAAAAAAAATTGGAAATCAGCATGTAATTATGAAATGTTATAAATATTTTTATTATTTTAAAATAATAATAATAATAATAATAAGTATAGTATAAGTGATATGTGTGTGAGTTGTTATAAATCTTATGTTAATTTGTGCAATTTTATAATGATTCAAAAATATATTGTGCAATTGTGTTTTTGAGAAGGTATATTCAGAATATTGATTTTGTGCAATCTTATACAAGGTTGACGAACTTATTGTACAACTTGTGCAATCATACACAAAGTTAACTAAACTTATTGTGCAAATTTGCACAACCTTGTGTTAAGTTGATGAAACTTTGACAACAACTTAACATAATCAACATTACATTTTGAACCAATTAATTGTGATAAACTCGTTGAGATCTTTAATTGTGTAATAACTTCGGACCCTATTAACCATGAACAGTTGCTAATGATGATATAGAATGTTTTTTTTTCACTTCAGCACAACACTTGTCGGTATGTTCTAGCCATTAAATTAACTAAGTATATAACTTAAAAATTAAAAAAAATTAAAATCACATATTAGGGTTCACATAGATAAGCGTTACATTTTTTAATCGGTGCACTTAAATTGTATAAAACAAACTGGTGCGCCCAAACATATAATGCATCGATGCATTTATAACCAAGAACCCCAAAAGTCATTATATCTAATCCATAAAATAAATGTTTTATTTTAATTTTAATCATTTAACTCTAAGCGAAGTGTCATAAACTTATAAGCACATAGATGTGTAACAATCTACAACACATCGAATGAATTTAGACATTTTTCTATGAAATTAAGGTTTCTATTTAAAAAAATAAAAATATGTTTTAGTGTGAATGCTCCAACATTTCATGATATCTCATACACCAATGCATCGTTAGACAATAAGCACACCAATGTGTCTATAGTATGAAGCATCAAAGTAGGTTTTAGAAACTTTTGCTATAAAATATATGTTTTTAGTTTTTAAAGAAATTCAAAACCTAAGTAATATGTTTAATAAACCAAGAACATTGGTGCACGTAACAAAGCACTCTAATCCATATTTTTAAAAAGATAATGGTTGTCTAGGAACACATAAATGCATTGGTGCATCATACTATCGAACATACTAATGTAGGGTAAAATTTAAAAATTACCAAACCATATTTTCATTTTTAACTTTCCTGCAATGCTTCCCACAATAAAGCACTAGTGCTCACCATCCTTGTATGACTACACCATCGTTGGTTTTATTGTCTTATCAGATTTGTAGAGTCCTTCGCTTTACCAATGAATTTGTCTTATCATTAAATTTTGCAAAACAATACCATATTTTCATTGTTTTTTATATGACAATTATACCTCCTCTGCAAGGAGGAGACTAAGTAAATTGTTTACTACCCCTCATTTATATTTTTAATAAATTAAAATGTTGAATTTTAATGAATTTGTTTTTTTCTTTTTTTTTTAAATCTACATGGTGCATTTGCATTCAAATCATTCAACTCACACTAAACAATGGAGTCATATAGGACACACCATTAACAATATATCATGTTATATCAAGCACACTAATTAAACAATACAAACATTAAAAGTACCTCTCTCGATATTATAAATGCATCGTTAAAATATTTTTATAAAAAATATCTCAAACTTGTTAGTTCTCTAGGAAATGTATAGATACACCTCTATGGTGCCTCCCTACAAATCATGCACATGAACACGTTTTATTTATATAAATCATTTTTCTTCATTGTCCTTTGTTTTTCAATGTTCTAGTGCCCTTGTATAGAAAAGTACACTGTAGAAAACAAATAATAAATGTTATTATCTCTCTTTGTGTGCCCTTTATAATATTAAGTGGCACCATGTTCGATGCTTCTCAATACTATAAATGCACCATTGAGTGCACACAACATTAAAGAAAAATATCTGGAACTTATTGGTGCTTTAGGAAATGTATGGATATATCGTTAGCAGTGCCTCCATACTTCTCACACATACTAATAGATTTTGTTAAAATTAAACATTTTCCTTCGCTTTTCAAAGTTTTTAAAAGTGTTTTTGCACACCATAAGCGTACCATAATAAAAGTGTTTTTGCACACCATAAGCGTACCATAAAACACAAATAATTAGCAAAAAATACATCACTTTGTTGGTGTTGTTCATAATATTATGTGGCACCATTTATGACGTGTCTCAATATTATAAACACACCATTGAGTGAAATCTATGTACATAATATCCTAGACCTATCAATAATCTAGGAAATGTATGGAGGCACTATTAATAGTGCCTCGGTATATACCAAGCATACTAACAAATTTTATTTAAATTTAAAAGCTTTACGAATTTAGCAATGCTTTTGTATATTTTAGGAAGCACTCAATTGTCGACGCTCTCTTACATTCTAAGTGCACCATCAAAATTATAAATTAAAATTTCTCAAATTTCTTGATGCATTTTGGTATGTATGGATGTGTTGTTGGTAGTGCACCTTAGCATACAAGGCACATCATCTTGGTGTGAGTGCTCCTCTACAAGTGGTGCCCTCATTATCAATAATAATAAAAGCTTTTTCACTTTCTTCGTGCATTAATGTTAAAAATGAAGTTCTATTTATGATGTGTTTGAGGTTATTACACATCATGAATGGTGCATGGGGTTTCACCCTTTTGACCAATATCTTATCACTTTAATTCATAAAGTGGGATTTTTAATTATGAAAAATAATGTTAATATATTGTATGTATTGGGGGATGTGCAGTCTCAAGGGGTTTATATATATTGGGTGGTATAAAAAGGGGCATCTAGTTAAAATAAGGGTTTATTTTATTCGAAAGATGTATTGGGAGGGAGGTTCAATAAAAGGATTTTGGGAGGTATTTATTAATATCTAGTGAAATTAGGGGTATTCTTTAATATCCCATGAACGCAGGCACTATGCCATAGTTTCACAGAGTGAAAACCGTATGGGATGGTGTGTCTTTGTTTTTAAGCTACATCGATGTGTAAACCGTTTTTTTGCAAAAAAAAAAAATGAATTTGAATTTTCAATAAATAAGAATTGTAATTTATTGTATATGCTTATGTTGTGTGTGTGTGTGCGTGCACACACACACGCGCGCACGTGCGCGCGCCTAATGAAATTTGTATGTAAATCAAAGATAGAAACGATGATGGTAGCAACAACAACAATAAGAATTTGACCCATACAACTTTCTATGGGAGTGGTAGACTTGAGAGAGGGAGAGGAATATGTACTCTCACTCTATTAAAACATAGAATTGTATTATTTTGAGGGATATTGGCCTCCTTAAGTTTTATAAGGATGCTACATCCCTCAAGTGGAATATGCACTTATTGATGCAATTAATTCATCACTAGGATCATGTGAGGAAATCATTCAGGGTTGGTCCTAATCTTTTTCATCAACCCATCCATGAGGATATTTATTTCATCATTGGGATGCCTTGGAGAGGGGAGAATTTTCCCTGGTTCCCTAATCTTCTACTTGGTGTTTCAAGAGATATCTTGTATTCATATAGATATCTTAGTGTGGATAGCACTGACCCTAGTGAATTCCAAGTTGATAGTGGCCAATTGAATTTAGGTGCATTCGATGCAAGGAGGTTAGATGCATATCACTTATGGTCACAAAAATGGCACATTATACCTATGATGGGTAGTGCATTAATCACCCTTTTTTTCACTATGTAGATACTTTAGTTTAAAGGCCTAGACTGATTAGATTGTCTAGCATTTTTTAAGATAGTTTTGTTTTTCTCTACACCACTATCATGTTATTTTTGATGGGAGGATGGTCTTCCCCTTTGGTTCAGAGATATTTACTTTATTTTTTGAGATATCTATGGTCACTTAACTAAAATTTGACCACATCTCTTCTAGGCCAATGATTGATGTGCATATGTGGATGCAGGGGTAGATATTTCCCAAGAGGGACCAATCAAAGTTGTTGTGTATGTTAGTCGCTTTTGATGTATTAGAGTTGCTAGCTATTAAGGATTATCACACCCTCAATATTGTAAAATCCATATGCAAGGATGGATTGGAGAGGATGTGTGAACATACTATTTACTAAGGTAGAGGCACTAGATTCTAGAGGTAATATTATGGTTATGTCTTGATTCATCTACATGCATATTTTTTAATATAATTTAATGTACATGTAATTTATTGTAAAATTTTGTATAAATTATATAATTATTGTTGTCTACTATTCTTTAGATGTTAACGCATATGTTGCGGAGGTTCCTTCATAATAAGATGAGGACATAGCGAAGGCTGATGAGCTACCTCAAATACAAAGACCTAGTTGTGATGTAGGCCAAAACACAACTTCCATCAAGATTTAAGAAATTAGATATGTGCAGTGATGGATTTCCATGGATTTGTCCCTAGACAACCTAGCAT
The DNA here is from genome assembly GCA_009831015.1 of Picea engelmannii. NCBI lineage: Eukaryota > Viridiplantae > Streptophyta > Pinopsida > Pinales > Pinaceae > Picea > Picea engelmannii. The sequence goes on along the minus strand of ML779080.1, from coordinate 255,575 downwards.
GATCATGTGAGGCTTTGATCTTGCACTAATATGTGTGACCCTTCCATGAAATATGGTATTATCGATGCACAATGTTATCAGTGCTATCAACCTACTCGATAGGTTGAGGGCTTGCCATTACCAACATTCTTATTCTTCAAATTATCCTAATTCACATTCATTTTCTAAGGATGGTGATCCTTGACCTCCCTCTCCCTCTCCACCCCCACCACCTCTTGCATGAGTAGAAAAAACACAATCTAATACAAATCCTCTTCCACCACCTTCTCCATCTATTACACAAGCAAATCGACCACCATCTCCTCCACCTCCAACAATCAATCAACCACCATCTCCTCCTCCAACAATTGACTGGCCACCATATCCCCCTCTAGCATCCAACTAACCACCATATCCTCCTACAACCAACCAACCAGTCGCTACACCTATTGCACTTGCTATTGATTCTACACTAGTATCTAGTGGATGTAATGATTCCTCTATCTTTATTTATTTATTTACTAAAAATGGAGAATATTATTGATAGAAGATGTGAGAAAACTCGCAGGAAGAGTACATAGTTTTGAAAAATTCATCCACCCCATTAAATTTTTACATAGTATGAAGACTAGATGAGGATTCAAAATGACTATCTACTAGCTTACACAAGGATTGTATAACAAAAAGGTTCCCAAAATATAGCTTGTAATACACACCTAGGATAAATAAACAAAAGCACATCATAAAAAAACTAATGATCAGCAGGATCCTATCCACCAGAGGAAACATATTCAAAGTCTGAAGGAGAGTTCAGGTCCATAAGAGGCTTGATAAATTTTGGGGATGAGGCTCCCTTTGAATTTTCCATCATTTTCCTAGAAGGCATGTTGCAGCTATGCCAGAGATGAAGCTCCTCCAGTTGTGACCTTAACGTTGCACACTCATACTTCAATTGTTGTTTCCCCTATCTATGTTGCACTATTATTTATAAGACCTGATGCAGGAGCATCAACCAACCCTCCCCCCCCACCCCCCCAAGTCAAATTTGAAATTCGAACCTTCTAGAGGCGGATGTGGCCTTGAGGATACAATTTCCTCCAAAAATTGATTAAATTTGTTTTTGTAACTGCTATGTTAAGCATATTTGAAGGGGTTGTTAGATATATTAGCGAATTGTTGAAGGAATATTAGATATGAATTCATGATCTGATCCTTGTTTTTTTTCTATATATGTGTGTAATCCTTTGTGCTTAGAGAGGCCCCTGCACAATGTAATACCAAGGCGAGGGGTAGATCATCCGAGAGGCGATCTGGCCCATAGAGGCTTTAATCTATAATCGAGCTCAAATATATATGAAATTCATGTATTATTTGGGTATCTCCATGTATTTATGGTTGTGTGTTTAATCACGATTTCATGAATATTGAGTGTAATTGTGAGTGAGGAGAGGAATAGACAATCATTTGCAAGTCTACCAAAATGGTGAATGATCGACTATCGATCACTGAAAAGGATCAACGATGATCCATCCCTTTCACAAGCTAACCAATGAGGGAGTTAACAGAGAGGCGAACCCTAAAATAATCGTAGTCGTCTGATGCTCATCCACGCGTTGCCACAACATTTATTTCGAGCCCCCACTTCCTTGAGATTTGGGAAAGGCCTTGACCCCCGAAAAGAGTCGTTCATCTCAACGGTCAAACAAGTCATATTCTTCGATCGTGATTAAGCACTTGTTGACTTAGCGCTTGAACAATGCTCGTGGTCGTATGGAACATATGGTAAAGGATCAACACTTTGGGATGCAAATTTTGTAAAGAGGATTGACAATAACACCAGGGTATTGTTGAACGAGTTGAGGTTGTTGCAATGGAATTGTTACAATCCAAATTTTGGGCCCATAACCCATAGGTTTGACGATTCGAAGGACCCAAAATTTACATCTTCATCAAGTGGTATCAGAGAATGGAAATATTTCCTACATGTTGGAAAACAAATTCCAGTTGTGGTTGAGTAGAAGTTGTTGGACAATTCTACAGTTGTGATTGTGGATAGAATTTTCTAGAGTGAGCAACATACAACAACCAAAGGAGCAGAGGAAGCTCAAAAGGTTCCAGAAGAGGTGAACCTACGATACCAAAAGGCTGATCCAGAGGAGGAGAGTCGGTGAGGTGTCAGTGGAGGATTTGTTGTAGCTCACTGTTAAGCATATTGACAAGCTCAGTGATACATGAAGAGGAAGGAGACGAGATGCAACGACACATGATCATGAGATCATGAATAATTTTGTACCCTAGGAGTCTGATGCAAGAGCATCAACCCCCCCAAGAAAATTTGAAATTCGAACCTTCCATAGGCGGATGTGGCCTTGAGGATACAATCTCCTCTAAAAATTGATTGAATTTGTTTTTGCAACTGCTATGCTAAGCAGATTTTAAGGGATTATTAGTGATCTTAGCGAATTGTTGAGGGAAGATCAGATCTTAATTCATGATCCGATCCTTGTTTGTTTTCTATATATGTGTGTAAGCCTTTGTGCTTAGAGAGGCCCGTACACAATGTAATACCAGGGCAAGAGGTAGATCAGTTGAGAGGTGATCTGGCCCATAGAGGCCTTAATCTATAATAAAGCTCGAATATATATGAAATTCGTGTATTATTTGGGTATATCTGTGTATTTATGGTTGTGTTTTTAATCATGATTTCATGAATCCTGCGTGTAATTGTGAGTGAGGAGAGGAATAGACAATTGTTTGCAAGTCTTCTAGAATGGTGAATGATCGATCGTCGAGCAAAAAGGATTGATGGCGATCCATCCCTTTTGCAAGCTAACTAGTGAGTGAGTTAATGGAGAGGCAAACCCTGAAATAATCGTAGTCTTCCGATGCTCATCCATGCGTTTCCAAAACATTTATTTCAAGCCCCTGCTGCCTTGAGATTTGGGAAATGCGTTTTACCATGAAAAGCATCAAAGTCGTTCATCTCAAAGTTCAAATAATTTGTGACCATTGATATCAATTAAGTGCTTATTGACTTAGTGCTTGGTTACTGCTCATGGTCATATGGAACATATGGTAAATTATCGACGCTTTGGGACACATATTTCTTAAAAGGATTGAAAATAACACTAGGGTATTGTTGAATGAGCTGAGGTTGTTGCAATGGACTTGTTACAGTCCAGATTGTGGTCCCATAACCCACATGTCCGACAATTTGAAGGACCCCCAGGATTCGTCATCATTAAGACCATGAGAACATGAGTTGATAATCCAGTTACTTCAATCTAAATTGCCTTAATCGTGGAGACGAGGTCTATCTAGTCATCCTCTGAATGTTCCCCATGCCATCTCGAATTAATAGCCTCACCCTTTTGCATTGTTCTGAACACACCGAGAATTGCATGTAGAATGTGCTTATATAACCCAACAGAAGGTTAGAGGCTCTTCCTTGAAATTTTCCAAGAGCTTCTGAGATAGAGGGGAGATCGAGGAGGTGAAACCCGAACAAGGATGAATCTGCTTCTAGGAATGATGACATAAATCACATATCATAATCATGGGGAGAGAAATGCTTCGACACGAAATAATAAACCATAATTGAGGTGAAATATCTGCTTCTTGCGTGGATGATGTCATCGCATAATGTGATGATGCCAACATATGAGAGAAAAGTACCCTATTCATTTTTCTAAAGCGATGTCTATCCAAGTGAGTTGACTGCAACCTTGTAGTGAGAAAATATTTGCATGCTCGTGGAGGATGAAGGTACATATAGTTATTGTCTCTGTGTCTAGAGGAGATTTCATATCGAGGTCCCTCCCCATGGGAGAAAAACATCACCCTACGTGTCATATATTTCATATTGAGTGACCCATAACTTAGGAAGAGACCAAATGTCTTAAGGTTAATCATGGGATATAGTGTGAAGTGGACCTCCCATTAACCTTCAAAGTCCCTAGTGTTTTCTAGATGGCCATATTAGTTTGTTAGTATGCAACTACATTATTTTTCCTTAGAACATGCAAAGGTTCCATACTTTGCAATGAATCTATCTCCTAGTGGATTTGGCGAAAGATTGCACTTAAGCGATTATCTGAAGGCAGTTACCTCATCCTCACATGGTTAATGATAATTTTTTAATCCCAAAGAAGATTAATGGAATCAATGTCGTGTTGCCTTGCCAATTGAATACCTTGGTAAAGAGCTAGGCCTTGGTTTGGTTGTTGGTGGCATGCCCAATGTTCCAAGAGTATAAGATCTCTACATTTCCTCTAGTGCCAAAGATAATCTCGCCTTCTCTTGTCGCCTTAGATGTCTCTAGTTTTGTTAGAAAACCTGTATTATATCGGTTGTTCACATGTATATATTTGATTGTTGCAATGTATAATTTACACATATATTTGACATTAATATTTATATATTTATTTGATATTATCTTTCATATATATTATGTCTTTTTTCACATCATGATGATGTTGATGTTGTTTTATTTATAAAATGTATTGTGTGTATGTTAATTATTTATATTGTTACTAATTTCTCTTATTTTTTAATTAAATTTGATATGTATCACTGATTTGGATTTGAGATGTTATATTTGACATATTTGAGATGTATATCTAACATATAGATTGATTTTGATATATTATTCATGTATATTGTATATTTTTATATTAATTGATGTTGATGTTGTTTCATTTATATAATGTATTGGGTATGCTAATGATTAAAATCATTAATGATTAAATCTATGCTTTAAAATCAAATTTTTTATGTACCACTCATTTAAATTTGAGATACCATATAATGTTTAACTTTAACTTTATAATCATTTAATGTCATTTTTCCATGGTAATAATTTAATGTCATTATATAATGTTTAAAAAAATTTCAAAGTGAATTATTTATTGTGTAAGAAGATACAATACGTTGATTAAATACGTTTACAAACTTAATTAGATTATTCAATCAAGGATTGACCAATTTGTGATGATAAGGATAAATCCTCTATGACTTGGGTTAAAGGACACAACAAAGTGGATACCTGAAGAACTGACTCAAAATTGAAAAGAAGATTAAGAAGTTTAACAAACTACTAGGAGCGGATAACCACTTATTTGGACCTTGAAGTTTGAAGAAGATTCTTCTCGTAAGCCCTTGCTCCAATACCTCGCTCCAGTATTCTCCTTGCAGACCCACACACAGAGGAACACAATTCTGCAATAAAAGTAGTTATTTAACTAACTTCTAACAACTAATACAAGATAAGATCAGTTACTGAAGCAATTAACCAATAGATGAAATCAATCATAACTAATTTTTTTTTAACAAAACAACACCATATTGGATAGGAAAGAAGAGAATTCTTGTTTTAATTAACTACAAGTAGTATGTACAGATAACACATGATCCTACTGTGGCACTGACTCGAATTGATATCCAGATTCCTCTTCCTGGGCAAATGAAGATAGGCTAACCTCTTGGTTCCTTACTCCAAATGAGTGAAGGGAAGAAGATGGTATTGTTCCTCATAAAAAGATAATAAGGGGAAAGATGGCTAGAAATAGGGGTTTCCAAATAGTGGAGACAGATCTTAAAACTTGGGATGAAAGGGATTTGCAAACTCGGAAATATTTTTCTAGCACAATGGTACTTCAGTGAATGATTCCTCTCCTCTACCCAATGGAATGTATTTATAATTTAAAAATTCAATTGGAGTAGTTATACAAAGTCTATAGGTGTTGGATTACTAAGAGGGGGGGGTGAATCAGTAATAGAGAAATTCAATCCTTTTTAACCACAATATGCAAGTGTTATATCAATGTAGCATTATCATCCAATAGTTGCAGAGTAAATAAACAATGAAAAAATGAGCAGTCATACACATACACAGTACACCATTGCTTTTACGTGGAAACCCAAAGAGGGAGAAAACCACATAATGTTTTTTCTCATATGCCTTTAAGAATTACATTCATTGGAAGCACCAACTTCATTTGTTTTCCAACTGCAATTGGAAGGAGGCTCCAACCCCCTAGTTTCTCAGACTACAACTTGGGGGAAGCTCTAACTCCCCAGTTCTTTGGCTACAACCAGAAGGAGGCTACAACCCCCTATGTTCTCTGGCTACAACCGGAAGGTGGATACAATCACCTATCCTTGCCTCGTCCAACCGCCCTGATGTATAAGTATGATAATGGAACCACTGTCATACTATCACTGTGAGATATACTACTGTAAACCTGTACCAATCAACCTGCACCAAACAACCTATACCAATAACCTGTACCAATAACCTAAACCATGCATTAAATTGTACCTCAACCTGTACCAATAACCTGAACCATGCATTAACTTGTACCTCAACCTGTACCATAAACAAGTGCATCAACCATGCACCAACCTGTACCAAACAAACTATAATAAACATGTACCATGAACAAGTGCATCAACCATGCACCAAACCTATACAAATAACATGTCACGACAACCTGTCCAAACAACCTGTCACATCAATCTTATCAACCAAATCATATCTTCTCACCAAGATAAATCACCAAGATAAATCTCAAAGATGTGCATCAACCAAGCAAACACAACAACTCATAATCATCACCAAGATCAATAGGTGCTTCTAATAATATACCAATACACGTATGTTACATCATCCATAAACCATATGTCAACAATACTACTAACAAGTCCCTCCAACCATGTACCAAGTATGTACCAATCATGTATCAACTACTCATCAACTATGAATCATCAATATGTACCAACATCATCAACTATACACCTCATGTAGGTGCCAACTCATCAACTACTTGTATTAACCATGTACCCAACATGTACCTCAACCAAAATCCCTCATCAATTTCATCATCCAAATCTGATTTGTAACTCTGTAATAGATCTGGTGTATAATATCACATACTTGCAAACCTTCCTTAACTTTAACAACAAGAGACTAGCATTTTCATGAAACTTTACTTTAGTCTCACATGACTAATTTTGGATCAGTCAACAACCCTAACTTGAAATAACAATAACTATGTACCTGTAATGAATAAAGATATAAAAATGGTACACAATTTTCTTTAGTGTCTTTTATGCAATTCGTCCAGACTTCACTACTTGGAACCTCTCAGAAAAGGAGTTATAGCAAAAATGGCATACCTTGTTGAATTCAGGCTTATTCTAGAGAACGAATTTGTAGAGCGTTCCCCGCAAGGAATATTTGTTGTATGGATCTGAAAATTGTACACATAATACTACAAAATGTACTCTAAGAAATACATTTCGTCTTACTGAATTTGGATCTGTTATGAATAAGTTATGACATTTTTACCCGAAACACTTGTTTTAGACTAGTTTCAAGACTAGCCACAAACCCTAGTTTCCACAGCATGTAACTCCAAAAATACAACGACCCACAAGCTGAAATTTGTATCACAGATACTTGGATATGTTTCCTCAATGGTCTCCCAATTCAACGGTCTGAATCATTATAGAAAAAAAATTATTGCGAAAATGGTGAGATGACATGTAAATAACATACCTTAGAAAGCATCATCAAAATAATTTATCCTCCCTTGAATTTCGGCCTTCTTTACTTCACCTTCCTTGTGAAATTCGGCTTAGATACACTTTGGTTATATTATTCACCTGTAGATATTTAATATGCTCAATTGTAATTAAAATGAGAGAGCCTTGCCTCTTATTTATACTTTCATGTAGCTTCCTCAAGGGGTTAACTTTTAACCATCTTAACCCACTTTCCTTATTTTAGGGTTAACCCACTTCTAACCACTTGTCCACTTAGTAATTTCTCCATTAACTTTATTATTTAAATAATTTATTTTGTATCCAATTTGAATTATAGTACATTCATCACTTCACTTTATTATTTACCTTCTAAAATCTCTTAAACCACTTTGACTACTTTAACCTTTTGGGGCTTCTAGATGACTCATGAGGGTTCTCCAACTTCACATGGCCATAACTCTCTAACGGTGAGGAGTTATGTGACGTTACACATACAAATGGAAATGGAATGACATGTACTATCCATATAGAATAGTATTCCCTGCAAATATATCAAAACTCATACCATTATCCATCAAACAAACTTGGGTCCATTACCCAAACCTGGGTTCTCCAACTTCTCATGGCCATAACTCTCTAACCGTGAGAAGTTATGTGATGTTCCACATACCACTAGAAATGGAATGAAATGTAATATCCATATAGAATATTCTTACCTTCAAATATATTAAAACTCATACCATTATACATGAAACAACCTTGGGTCCATTACCCAAACCTTTGTGCTACCAGAATTCGCTACTAGACTTTCTCCAAAGGTTGACATCAATCACTAAGGGTTGACATCAATCTAAAATATCACTCTCCAATGGTTGAAATCAATGAAAACCATCAATCCATACCAATTATCCATTAAACTAAGCCAATTGTCTGACAATAGGAGGTAATGAATTGGAGAAACCTGTGAAATCTACTCGAAAATTTGCATTTGTAAATTTTTTTGTGTCAAATAAATTCATATGTCTGTTTCTGAGGGGGGGAGGATGTTTATAAAGTTGCATACACACATTTTTATATAAAAATTATTGTGTGAATATACATAGAGAGTTTTTTTAAAGATTTGGAGGAGGAACATTGGGGGATTTTAGTCTGCTAGACGGAAATGGATTTGGAAATCTAGCCATCAAGTGGATATATTCATATGAAGTTGAAAAACATGCTATAATAGATTCCCCCTAATGTTTTAGGTCATAAGGGCAGATGACGGTTGAAATAAATTATTAAATCTAGGAGGAATAAATGTAGTGGGCCCAGAAAAAGTTCACCGAACACTAGACCAGAACAATCCCTATTAAAGAAACTAAGTATGATATTACTCTCTTCCTGAGGTAGGAATACCCGTGCTCAAGAGTGATGAAAGCATGGTAACAAAATAAAGTACATTGCGGATCCATGAAGTATGTATATAAGAAATGATCATGGCCACTAAAAAATAGTACATAGTGGATCCATGTCAAAAGAGATCATAGCCACGAACAAATACATAATGGATCTATGTCTTAGAATAAAAGGAGAATAATTTCTATCAAAAATATGAAAAAAATGATCCTCCTGAAGTACCAATGTCATGTAAAGGAGTGGTATTGTTTAATGCAACTCGGGTGGGAGCATAAAAGAGGTGATGTTACTATAGACTCGAGGTCTTAAAAAGAAAACCCTGGTGGTACAAGTCTACACCATGTGAATAGATGAGTTGAATTCGATCATAGTGAGACACCATTTTATTATTGGTCATTGATGTATATTGTTAACAAATGTGAGACAAACCATCGATAATGATAATGGGTGTCAAGGTACCTAGTACATTCTAGAAAGTGTGAATGAATGAGCTGATGTCGAACACTTGTAGAAATTTTCGATTAGGGGACATTGATGTATTCCCACTTTAAATAGTGAGGGAACTTGCCACTAATGACTCCAAGGCCCGAGGTATTAAAAATAATCTAGATCCCAATTTGATAGAAAATGAGTTGGAGTCAATGAGAAGAGATCTATTGGAAGGAGGGCATTAAGGAATCCCCCATCATACAACACAAGGAACAATAGAAGGCTAAATAATTTGAAGGACTTGGATGAAATATTGGATGGAGACACCACCAGGTTTGTCTCTGGCATGCACCATATGGAATAGTGCATGAAAGGGACCCTTTGAGTAATGGACATTAATTAAAACCACTAACTGGGGCGAGGAATTCCACCAATTAGGAAAATGGAACCCAAGGTACTACATAAATCCCAAAGTGTGAATAGAGGTATTGACATTGAACACATGGGAAACCAAATCAACAACCAATGATGGATTTTCATCTTCTGAGCATAAGGTAACCTATCAATGACGAAAATAGTCCCAAGGTGCTACTCTAGGTCAAACTCTCAAAGCAATGTGTCGTAGTCAATAAGTTCTGACCCAGTAACAAGAATTTAATGACGACCTTCCATATTGGAACGAGTATAAGACATAGATTCTTGTTGATTCTAAGAAGTACTTGACACTAGAAGGCCGAAATGAAAATTCAAGAATTCTGAGAAATAACCGACATAGGCTAAAACATCCCTTGAACAAAATATTGACACAAAAGTGACATGGGAAGCATAGACTCAATAATGAACAATGACATAAGTTTGTGACATGGGGGGCATAAAAAAAATCTCCATAGTCACTAGAATAGTAACCAGTTGGAGGAGTAAAGACTCAATGAATGAGGTTTTGTTTCCCAAAGCCGTACTAAAACCAAATCTATTGAGACAAAGACTCAAAACTAGTGCTTTATTCAAGGGAGACATGATTTTTTCCAAACACATACTAAGAACTCGACTCTTTCCCATTCTTTTTTTTGTATTTGAATTTTTTTCTTTTTGATGTTATAAAAGATTGAAAAGGAATAAAATAATTCTATAATATAGTGGAGGAAATGAGTCTTGCTGGCAAACAAACTAGTTCCAAGCTCAAGGAACATACCTATGCTCAATGCAAGGAATGTGTGTAGAAAATGGACACTTAGGGGAATGTTCCCTATAGGAATATAGGTGTTAAGTTGCAAAGGCTGGAAAATGAATAGAATACATAAGAAATAGGCTATACGATAGGAATATGAAGTTGACATTAGGATCAAAAGACCAAGTAGAAAAAAATAATGCAGTATTGTAACTTAACACATAAAGATGGGAGCCCTATGAGTATTGCCTAGAAAAAGATTGAGAAGAAGTTATGAGGCTTCATCACAAAGTCATGGAAGGACTAAATGGAGTTTTTGATTCTACAAAGAACTTCAACATGGGTGCTAAATGGATAGCAAGGCACTAACTGGGACACCTATGAAAAAAGGAAGGCTCTACCACATAAAATACGACATTTTTAATCAATGATAAAGGTTTTTGTTGCAAGTTAGTGGTATCGACCCTAAGGCATAGATGAAAATGACACAAATTATTGAAAGTGAAAGGAAAAAATTCCCTATCCTATATACTAGTTATCAAAAGCAATACCCGTCGAAGAGTCAAAATATGGACCAACATGCCAAAAAAATGACTAAAAATCATTGATCTTCTTCATCAAACCTGAAAAACTTCAAATCCAAACTTCACATACGAGTTAAGTATGAGTCTGTTAGATTGAATTAAGCAATGAGGACTCCAAACTATATAAAACTGGGTTAAAAATTGTTTAAATAGTAAAAAATGAACTTTTTACCAAACAAATTGTTTTTTTACCCAAAATTGTTCATTGTTGGTGAAAAGCCCCTCAAATTTGGATGAACAATTGCTAGAGCTATGTTTACCAGATTTACAAACTGTTAGAACCAAGCAAAATATCTCTTTTTGGTCTTCATTTTTCACCATTTAATTTCTTGATTTAGTCAAAAATTGATCACTATAGTCAACTTTAAAGAGTGGGGGTGTGCATATGTGTTTTCCTTTCACACAAGGTACTTATGGGTTTCCCTATACACCCATGTAGCTAAAAGAGATCATGTATATATGTGACTGTATACTCTATGAGGCATGTATGAGGTCGTGCAAAATTTAAAAAATGTGTATTAACCACTCCCTTTAACTGAATGATGCATGATGGTGATTATTTGGAGAGAGAGGGAACATGAGGAAACTGATTATCAAGTTGTAGAGGATCTAGAGGCAGTGGATGCAATCCGAAATTGTGGTTTATGGAAATTGTTCACTATGGGAAATATGAGAGAACAAAATTAATTACTTCACGTGATAATATGGTATTGGATCCTAGATGATGATTCCTTCATGTTGGATTCCCAACTTCTGAAAATAGAAGTTGAAGATATATATTTTATAACAGGCCTCTCCCGATGAGGGGATATAGTAAACTTGAGAACCCAAGGCAATGGTGGCACGAAAATTGATGAATATATTTCCACATATTGTACTCCTAGAAGGTGGGTACACAAATACCAACAAGAATCATTAAAATCATGTGTCTAATGATAATCCTATTTACCATCGCTTGGATTGTGGGATCCACATCATTACACCAAGAATCATGCTTGTAAATGTTCTAGGGTGGAGTGCATCTGACCTATAGTGTTTGATTGGTGCACCTCACTTCTAGCACCAATGAATGCTAAACTTATAGACAAAAAGTTAGCAAAGATGAAGAATTTTGGTTATAGGAGCATCATGTACTCCTTTTTCTTCGAGAGAGTGACAACATTGAGTCTGACAGTGGGACTTGGCCCAACAATTCTTCGAGATCCTTAGATGGATTGTTGGTAAGATTTGATGCAATGGTTGGGAGGTGGGCGTGCCAGTAGCATGTATGACACTGATTTTTTTGAATGGTGTTCTCGACAAATCATCAAAATTGATGATTATCCCTATAATGCAGGGATATAATTCTGTAGGGACCCTGAAATGACACTTCCTCCCAATGCAACCTTCAGTGAGATAGGTAAAACAAAATAAAAATTGAAAGCTATTTAATTTTTATATGATTTATTTTAAAATAACTCAAGAGGCAACCACAAGGAAATGTTTTTGGTGTGGACCATATCCTATGAAAAAAATTTGAATGAACAAATGTGGGACTAGTAAGTCTAATAGGATATTTGAGGCACAAATGTTGAGGAATGGGAGAATACCATCCTGGAAGGGATGTAGAGAGAGTATTATAACATGTTCAAAGAAAATTGGATGGAATCACTCACCAAGTTTCCATGATACATATTAAAGACCTACTAGAGTGTATGCAATGACAGGTGGTCAGGGTACCACGAGCTTGGGTCAGGATCTTCCTACATCTGGAAAATGTCATTACGTGTTATTACGAGGCCCATGCAGGGGTAGGGACCTCATCCTATGCATAGAGACTATGTAGTATCATCCATATATATATGTATATCATGGTATAAAAGCCCGATTTTGTAAAGAAAGTCCATATTTTTGTACTTGATTAATATTGAAATAATATATATATATTTTGATAATATTTTACTTATATTTATGTGATTATGCAATCGATTGATTTTATGTACATGTATTCTTAAGATTTATGAATGAAACAATTTCCAATCTAATACATAATTATCTATCGTGACAATAATGAAATTATGACTCCTAGGAAAGTGCACGTAAGTAATAAAATAAAAAGAATGCTCTTGAAGACATATCTATAGGAATCGTTGGAGAAGGGTAGAGTCATGAACACAATAATCTCCATTTAAATGAGAATACTAAATGGGAATATAAGAAAACTTCCAAAAATTGACTTCCATGTGATATGACATCCACAAGGAGTTCAATCACAATTCTATATTCAACCACATTATTGGTCGTAGGCCCAAGACAAGTGCCTCTTGAAGTAACCAACTGGCCCAAGGGAGAATAAATCACCCAAGCGACATAAGAAAGGTTTTGAGTGTGAAGGATAGATTCGTCTGTGAATCCTATAAATAAGTTTGATTCCATTAACACTTTCCAACCAAGAAGAAGCACAATAAGAAAATGACAAAGTAAAATAAAACTAAACTAGTCCTAAATACTATCAATATACAACAAATACAAAGGGGAAAATTCCCAGGCATTGTTGCTCATGCGTAGTACCTCTTGAGGTAGAGCCCATTTCTAGGATATTCCAACACATTCCCCTCATAATATTCAAATTCATAAGTTCCCTTCTTCAAGACGCACCTCATGATGTAAGGCCCATGCCACATCAGGTTAAACATGTCTTCCCCAAGGATATCTTTGTCCTGGTCGTAAACCAAGACTAGATCACTTTTGGAAAAAACATGAGGCTAGACAGACTTCTTGTACTAAAATTTGACACATTTTTATGTGCCTCATTCCTCTTGGTGACATCTCGACACTACTCAACAAGATGTTAAGTTGAATAAGGAATTCCTCTAAATCAAAAGTGTACGAAATGAGCTCATCAACTATATTCAACGAGGGGATTTCACACTCAATGGGAATAATTTCTTCCACACCATGAACAAGTTGGAAGGGATAAAACCCTATGGCAGTATTCATCAAGGTTAGATATATCAATAATGCCTTATTAATGGCATCTAGTTGACCATTTGCTTCAGGGTAGTCAGGAGATGAATGCTCCTCCTTAAATCCCAACTTTGAGTCCAACTTCGACATCATCTTGTTTTGAAAGTGACTGCCATGGTTAGTGACAATCTCTCTCGGGACTCTAAACCTAGTAATTACTTGATTGAATATGAAAAGTGTGGTTGTATCACCATCATTGAAAAACATAGGCATGGATTCTACCCACTTCGTGAAGTAGTCAATGGCCACGATGATATATTTATTCCCCCTAGTCGAGGTTGGGCGAGATGTCATAAAATACACCCCACACTTAGTGAAGGGTCTGAAGGTGATGATGGGAAATAAAAAATTTGGGTGTGCAAGTATTTTTCTAGAAAAAACTTGATAGGGATGCCACTTTTTGACTTCCTCAATACAATCCTTAAAGAACATGGGCCAAAATTATTTAGGGCACAATATTTTTTAAGCTTTCACCAACCCAAATAGATGACTGCCACAAGCTCCACTGCGAAAATCATTAAGAATAGTCTTTTCTTCTTTGTGATTCAAACAACAATGAAGAATTGAATTCACCCCTCGACGATACAAAGTGTCTCCGATGATAAGGTAACTCTTATCCAGGTGGAAAATACGTCGTTGCTCGTCTCATGAGAAGTTTGGATATACCTAAGCATATCCCCATACCAAGGGTCACTGCAAGAAATAAGGAAAATATGCTCATCTAGAAATGAGTCAGTCATAATCACATCCTTATCTTCCCTAGGAAATTATGACATTAGCTCTTCAAAAACTAAATATTTCTTGGATGTAGCAGATGCAAAGTCGAGGTCAAACTTCTGTAAAATAACAATCCATTTATTATATTTACCCCCAACAATATGTCGGGTCAAGAGATTTAAATGATTGACGTCGGCTACCACAATGATTTTGTGACATAAAATGTAATGTTGAATTCTTTGGAAGGTGTGAACAACCACCAAAGCCAAGTTATCCACATGTAAATAGTTGATCTCATGAGCTATTAATCCTTGACTAAGGTAATAGATGACATTCTCTTGGAGTGTATCATATTCTAGAAAAAGAACCATTCCAACAGTCAGTTATGATGCTATAAGAAAAAATAGGAAATATTAGCTAAAGTTTGGAGGAATAAGTAGAGGGGAAGACATTAAACGCCTTCTTCATTGCATCGAAATGTCATTGCAAAAAATCATCCCAAAAAAATGGGAACCCCTTCTTCAACAAGTGCATGAATCCCTTGGTGATTTCAGCATGATAGGTTGTTATAAAATGCCATAGGAAATTAGCCTCCCCCTGTAGAATTTTAAGCTAGCAGATGGTATTCCGGGGAGGAAACTAAACTATTTCCTCAACCTTCAAAGGATTGACCATGATCCCTTTGTTGGACACGATAAAAACAAGTAGACGCCCCAAAACAATGCAAAAGATGCACTTGTGAGGGTTCAAAAAAATATGATAATAATGAAATCTCTCAAACACAATGTGAAGATGAGTAGGATGATCCACTCTCTTATGATATCGAGCAGCCAAATCATCAATATAGGCCTTGATGATTTTTTTAAGGTCATGGAAAGAGAATAACATGGCCTGCTAGAAAGTAGCTCCAACATTTTTAAGACCAAATGGCATTTTCTGGTAAGATAACATACCCAAAGGATAGATAAATGCTATCTTATGTTGTTCCTTGTGATGGGTTTGGATCTGATTGTATCCTGAGAATCCATCCATAAATGAAAAGATCTCAGTTATGGAACACATTGATAATTTGATCTATGAATGGTGTGGGAAAATTTTCCTTTGGACAAGCTTTGTTAAAATCTCATAAATCCATACAAAATCGGATATTTCCCTTCTTTTTATTTATGAGAATGGGATTGGATACCCATTCATTAAGGGGAACTAGATAGATAAAACTTGCTTTAAGGAGTTTTTCCACCTCGACATTTATTGTTGTGACTTTCCTTGGATTAATAGGTTTAAGATTTTGTGAAATTGGTTTCACATTTTCATAAGTTTGATTTCATGCTCAACTATTTGGGGGTTTTCCCCTCTCATTTCCTCATATTTCCAAGAAAACACATCATGGAATTCCTTAAAAATATTTGTATAAGTGTAAACTTCATCCAAAGAACAATCTTCTCCAACAAATATATTTTCCAAAACTTTTAGGTTTCTAGAGATATTGATCTGAACGGTTTTTGAAATATTCTCCATGTTACCCTAAACATACATAGCATGTGTCATTAAGGGGTTCAGAGATCAAACTTGATATCCATAAGCAATCAATCCTAACTCTCCACCCTCAACCCTACTAACTTCCGGGAGGAGGTAGGAACAATGGTGCATGTTATTAACTCAAGGATAGCCTCATCAAAAGGAAAAACTATATCTAAGAAATTGAGATAATGATAAGAGTTCACAACCCATATGACCATTGGAGGATCATATAACTCCTATGTCCCAAGAGGAGTAGGATCAACATCTACAATGGAAATTTGTGTGGCTTGGTAAGAAATATTTGTTGCATATAGAGGCATGGCCATTCCCGTATGCTCCATCCCTTCCACTGAAGAAAACATAGAGGGTAAAATGCATGGGTGCTCAAAGTATGTCATTCAAAAATAACACTTTTAGTATGTGTGAGCCGAACAAATTGGTTGTTTAGAGCAAGCTAGAACATAGTTAATATAATATATTGACGCTGCAAAGTCAAAATTTCCCATCAATTAAGGATACCTTTGACACTTATGCTCTCAATGGACGTTTGAGAATTACTGATCAAAGGATGATGGATCTTGTTGACACGGTTGAATTAGTGTGAATATATGACATCTGATTGATCATGATGATCTTACCTTCATGAGGGAAACAAAGTGCTCAAAAAATTAAGGATACAACAACTGTCATCACATATGTCTAGTTATGTATTGGAAAAATAGGTTGTAATCCAGGGGAGCATTGACTACTTCCACTTCTATAGAAATGGTTTTACCCCCTAAATAGATAGGAAAGGAGGAAATAATTCCATGTAGCATAAAGGATCATCCATCAAACATAGTCAATAAATTTGGAGATGGAGCAAGCTCAGGTGATCCAATGGCTCACCAATGTGATGAAGACATAACACAAATTGAAGCACCCTCGACCACTATCATCCTAAATATAGTTTTTTTGTTGTATACGACTTGAATCTAGAATGCGACATGATAAGGATGGTATTTCTTGACATTATACCTATCAAACATGCTGACCTAAGAACTAGAAGAATCCACAACCCCTATTGCAGAAAATAATATGATCCATTGCATAGGGAAACTTTGGAGCACCTATAAATCCAACATAGTGCACCGTGCTTGGGATAAATCTTTTACAATCGATTATTTCTTTGTAGAAATAGAATTCATATTATGCAATGACCATTTATACACACCCTTAGGTATGTGTGGCAGGTTTATCTATGTGGAGAGGACCTTGAGGTTCAAGGGATTCCTTTCCTTTCAAAGTAGAATAAGGGTTTTCATAGCTACAAGCCCTATCTAATAGGTAAATATATAATTCCATCATATAAATATTCAATGAATTAGTATCATGCAAGGGTGCCCCTGGTTTCCCCCTTATGGATTCCCTGAATTACTTGAAGTGCCCAAAATCATGCGTTGATCTTGTGGGAATGGGTTGGTTAACACAAAAAGTTTTTCTTGCACCAACAAATCTTGGGCCTCTTCAATTTTGTGGGAATTGGTGTGGTAGATGATCATATTTTCATATCTTACAAGGAAATTTGAATTTATTCTTTTCCTTCTTAGCCCCACCATCATTGTTATTGGGTTTACTTGAAATATTGTTATTCCCACCTCCCTTCTTACCCTTACTTTTGTTGAGAAATACTGAGAGGGGGGTGAATCAGTATTTCGAGCTATCAATAATTTTTCACTTTTCTTTCACTGAAAAATATTAGTCTACTTTATAGAGACCAGTTGTTGTATATTCTTATGAAAACAGTAGTGCATCCAGAGATCATATTATGGATTTCTTCATTCATCAGATGTCTTTTTAAACAGTAATTCAACAAAATAAACTAAAACAGATGAATAGGACACATGAACACCAGGATTTAAGGTGGAAACCCAAATAGGGAGAAAACCACCGCTGTTGTTGTCTCTGTCTTCAATGATTATTATTAAGAAAACATTCTACAACAATGTACTAGTGCAGACTCATACTAGTACGTAGGCTTCTACCTGCAGAAGGCTACAACCTTCTCTCGTTTACCAGCCTTTCCTGGAAGGGAGCTTTAACCCCCTCAAGATAGTACCAGTTTCTGTTGGCAGATTGCTACTACTGAAGGTTTTAACCCTCATACTCACTGCTGACCACGTTTCATTAATTTTCACACTGGATCAGGCAGTTTCATCTAGTGGTTATGACAGTAACAGAAATTATCTCAAGAGTAAACACAGA
>ML779080.1:200847-230409 GCA_009831015.1 Picea engelmannii | reverse complement strand
AATTGTTTCCATTGAAGAGTGGAGGCCTAATAGATGCCATTCCGTCTTGATTGCTCATTTTGATTGATCTTCCTTCTAGCGGTTAAGCCTTTTCAGAAGGACCAGGCTCTGATACCAATTGTTGAGAAATACTGAGAGGGGGGTGAATCAGTATTTCGAGCTATCAATAATTTTTCACTTTTCTTTCACTGAAAAATCTTAGTCTACTTTATAGAGACCAGTTGTTGTATATTCTTATGAAAACAGTAGTGCATCCAGAGATCATATTATGGATTTATTCATTCATCAGATGTCTTTTTAAACAGTAATTCAACAAAATAAACTAAAATAGATGAATAGGACACATGAACACCAGGATTTAAGGTGGAAACCCAAATAGGGAGAAAACCACCGCTACTGTTGTCTATGTCTTCAATGATTATTATTAAGAAAACATTCTACAATAATGTACTAGTGCAGACTCATACTAGTATGCAGGCTTCTACCTGCAGAAGGCTACAACCTTCTCTCGTTTACCAGCCTTTCCTGGAAGGGAGCTTTAACCCCCTCAAGATAGTACCATTTTCTGTTGGCAGATTGCTACTACTGAAGGTTTTAACCCTCATACTCACTGCTGACCACGTTTCATTAATTTTCACACTGGATCAGGCAGTTTCATCTAGTGGTTATGACAGTAACAGAAATTATCTCAAGAGTAAACACAGATCTACAGACTGTCAGGCAGTTACCAAAAGACACATATTAAACCACTCAACAAACCTGGAGATGATGCCTCTGATCTCATGGTTGTTGAACCCATAGCCGAGATCTCTCTATCAATGTAGATCTGCCGCCCGACTGCCACAAGGAGGTTCCTCTTTCTTCAAACCTTTCATGCTGCCTGCACAAATGACATCACCCACCAGTAGATATCCCTACTGTCAGAAAAATGGCCTCTGCATCCTTCAACCCCTCCCTCTGCTGAGAGCATCGAACCCTTTTTAAGCCCATTGGTCCAGGACCCGTTCAACGCTCATCGGGTCCAATATTTATTGCTTGGAGGAAATCGGGCTCCTGTTTTAAAATTTGAATTAAACCTACGCGCACCCTTTTAAATCAAAGGTCCTGATCATTTCTGGATCTGACGGTCTAGATTCACTCGCGATTTCGCATTTCGCGAAATAGGGGTTTTTGATGTCAAGTGACTTTGTCATTACAAAGTCCTGATCCCCGATGCCAATGTGCCCCTTTCCATGCGCTAGCCCGGCTGGCTATAGGCCTTGGCCTACATGACCATCTACACATGACCTTAGTCAAACCTCTCATCGGGGTTTCGGCGTTTTCGATGTCACCATGCACATGCCTCTGGGATTCCCGATCCCCGATTTGCTCCTTTCCCAAGCTTTAGCCCCTTCCGACTACACAATGGTCCATGTGACCTGCGATCACATGACCACCACCATACCTCTCGAAAATGTGCGCTAGCCCTCCTGGCTAGAATATGGTCCATATGACCTGTCTCCGTGTGACTTTGGTCTTATCACTCCATCGGAGTTTCGGCACTTACGATGACATAATGTTTATGTCCATGGGATTCGTGATTTCCCAATTCGCGATGTGCTTCAGCCCTACTGGCTAACCCTGGTTCACGTGACCGTTACTTGTGACCGCATCCTTATCTCTGACAGCTGGCCTCCACTAATTGGGGTTTCACGGATCGCGATTCTGAACTGCACAAAACTCCTGTCAGCGAGATCCCCGATTTCCCGATGAACAAAATGCCGACGGCGCCTTGATCTTCAACACTTGTCCCTCAGATGGACGGTCCCGATCGTCGATGCCTCTGCTGACATTACACGTGGTTTGACACGTGTTGGATCCTGCCATGTGTCACTCTGACGTGGTATACTGTCGTGAGTTGGATCAACGGTTCAGATGCAATCTTGGCTCAATGGCTGCGATTTCATCACGAAATCGCATATCGTGATTTCGGGGTTTTCGTTGTCATTGTTCACGAGACTCGTGAAACTCCGATTCTCCGATGAAGCCTCCTGTCTACACGTGGATGGTCCCGATCACTGCTTGATTTAACGGCTGTGATCAAATCGCGAAATCGCATATCGCGATTTCGGGATTTTCGATGTCAATTGAACTGGACATTTCAAAATCCCGATCTCCGATTCTCCGATGGCTTATCCCCCTCGCAGCTTCTGCAGATATGATCGCTGTCGGGTGTCTACTTCCAATCTGACGGCTCAGATCACTTCTTCTTCATGCCAACTCCTGTGCTTAACATCTGCGCAACTTCTCCTGATCCAACAGCTGTCAGGATTTCGGAGTGAGATCTGAAGGCTCTCGGTCTCTTTCCTGTGCTTCTTGCACGTATAAGAATGCTATTCCTCCTGAGCTTATCTTCCTCGAATCCTTAAAGGATTCTGATGTCTGCTTCACTGTTGTACTTAAGCCAGCATCACAACTGTACTTGACATCAATGACAAGTCTACGCTACCTGTAAAAACAGTTCCAACAACTTTTCTTTTTTTCCTCTGGGTTTCTAGGTACCCTTTGGATTAGTCATCTACACAGTATGTACATCCAAATTTTTGGGAGGGGGAGCAGTTCAAGCATGATCTTGACTAGCTGCAGGAGAATGAATGATCACCTATTTTATCTTGTTCGTAACTAGATCTGTGGTAGCATGGTTAAATGAACTAACAATTCCATCCATGTGTGGTCCAAGCTTGGGTCTTTGAGTATTACTACTCTTGCTTCACACATTAGGAAACATTTCATATCAGACCCCAGACCGAGAATATATAAAGTCTAGTTGTTGGGCTCTAAAATTGGATTCTTCTTCAAATGTCACTCTCGAAAGAGAGACAACTTTGGATATATAAGGAAACAAATATTTCAAAAATCATTCTAGAAGAAACTTAGGAGGAATATCAACTTTTATCATCCGCTTCCTTCTTCGCCATTCTTGAATGTGATCAAAGATGTGAGTAGTGTTATCTTGCCTAAAGGTAAAGAAAATATCAATGTTGGCATCGTAACATATGGGAAGTTGGAAGTGGTTAAGGAAAAATCATAAAATTTGTGGAAGGATTACCCTTGAAGTTTGATGTACCATTTTGCAGAAAACTTGGTGAGGGTGTGTTGAAATAGTCTCAACCTTATGGAACCATCCATTAATTAGTTTGATGAACACCATAAGTGGAAATTCATTAGGTGATTACCTGTATCCTCACATGATTTCCCTTCAAACTGTAGAGTTTCCAAGGGGAGTTTGGTTGGGACCGACGACCAATTAAGGTTATTACACACTAGATTGTTCATGAGTTTAGAAAAGTATGACAATTTTAACATTGCCAGAAAAGGGAGTCATGACTGTGACATGGAATTCCAACTTCTAGGGTTGTAACCCATGGGTTTTTTGGAACCCCTTAGTTGGTTGGAACCCAAGAAAGAATAACCTAGATTATTACTAGCACTAGGTTGCCATTAATATATTGCAACATGGATAGGTTTTTGATAGAAATCATGATGTCCCTAACCATAAGGAGGACATCCTCCACTCATCGGGTTTCCATAAGTTTTAAAAGGATTTCCTGCTATCGACATCCCTTGTGAAGAAACATCTCCTTGCATGGGTTGTTAATGGATTGTTATGTTCTTTGCAATGAAATTCAAGTCGAGGTATATGTACTGGCAGTCGAAGGTCGAGGTGGATCGACAACAATTCGAAGGTCGAGGAATTCGACCGGGTAAAGTCGAAGTCGAAGATATTGACGACAAGTCAACCAAAAAGAGTTCGAAGTACAGGAGTGAGTTGACTGGTAACTCGACTTGGAAGTCAATTGTAACAAAATCTTGGGATTTGTATCCAATGATATGCACGTATCTGTAACCATTTTTTAGCACCAATATTTAGGGTTTTTCTATTGTAAAGCCTATTGTTAGCGCTCTGTAAATTTCCTAGAGGTTGTTAGAAAGAAGAAATCTACGAGAGGTAACTTTATCCAACTGCTTTTGAAGCTGGGATCTAGCCCTTCCAACTTCAAAGAGGGATCTCTCTATATGATTTAGATATGTTTCAAATTTTTTAAATATTAGGCTAGGTAAATAAATAAGTTGGTTTTGTTGTTGTAGTGTTTGTCGAGTTGGATGAGATAGTTTACACATCCATTGGGCTATGGGGCCTGTCTCGTAAAAATGAAATTCTAACCAGAAAAACAAAGAAAACCTTTCACAGGGCGAGATAATATAATCACTGGATTCTTTAGTAGCATAAATGAGGAATAGCAGAAAAGATGAGAAAGAAAATTACAACAAAGAAGCAGTTAAGAATTTCTTTATTGTAAAATGAGAAGTTAAAACACTAAAATCTTTTAAGTCAGAAACAAGGTATACGAGAAAAATCCTGCAATGTTCGTTACTTCCAAAGATTAGATTTAGAAAACAGTGTGATAACAAAGCGAGAATAACATTTAACTTAGAGAGAAAAACATCACCAGTGAATACACACAAGAATCCTATAAAGTGTCTCTTTGTATTAATGGGAGATCTCTTCAAAAATATTACAGTCTGATAGCTTGCAAGGCGTGAAAATCAACAACCACTAATATTTCGAAAGATGAAGTATTTATAACTTAAAATTACAAACAATCCTGTCATCAAAGATCAGGACGTGGTAAATCTATTTTTAGCCTAACTAACTTAACAGATTTCAGAAATCTAGGAACTACTTGATGATGTGTCACAACTGCATGTTGTTTTCTGGGTGGACCGTTGGTGAGGCCTCTACACGACCTCATCTGACTGGAAAAATGACTAGGCTGGGACAACTCATCTACTACTCAATCAGATCACAGAGTTCTTCCCATCGAAGATGACTGGGAATGTTGACTTTGAGTAGCCTTCGATAAACTTCATCCATTTCTGTGTACTTGGCGAAGGTAGGTTTGGTGACGAAGATGTATCGAATATCATGCTGAATACTGATGTCCCACTGAAGCGCATCTAGAAATGCCTTGCCTGTGATGCTGCCTTGAATTCCTGAAAAATTTGAACTGTCCTTAGCCACATCGACCAGTCTCTTTTTGTAGTCTGGGAGTGTCATCAATTTGTCATTGATTACCTTTAGACTAGGAAGGCCTTTCTTCTGTAGAGCCTCAATCTTACTAAAAGACCTTTGTACCCCTAGGTCCATGGCATGAACCTTTTCTTCCAGCTGAAGCATTAATCCTCTCTTGGTCAAAACTCTCTTGACCTCAAGGATGGTCTATGTTCTATCTTCAATTTTCAGCTCTTCCAGCTCCTCCCTGGTCTTAGAATTTAGGAACTTGATGATTTCATTAGACTATGTGGGCATCTCTCCCAATTCTAATCTGATCTTATCAATGGCCTATTTGCTTCTCTGCACTAATTCATTTTGCTCAAACATGATCTGTATCATGGGCCATATCTCGTTCATAGACTTGGTGATGTCTGTCCAGACACTTTCTTTAACTTCGGCCAGAGTTTTACCTGCCAATGTTTGCTTTCGAAGCTGTTGTAACTCTTGTTTGAGATGGTTTGACACCTGCTTTTCCTTAGAGAGGCCGATCTAATAGGAAGATTTGAGTTCCTGAAGGTTCTCAATCTCCTTTTTGAGCCTGCTAATCTCTGTTTCCTGCAGGTTCATCGTTTCCATAGATTTGGCCAATTCGGCTGTCTTTTCCAGAGATGTCAGTGGATTCGTCAATGGGACTTCTGTTACTGATGCTGTGCTCACTCCTGAGAGTGGAACTGCACTCAATGGTATGAATTCCATTGGCTTCAGTTGTTCTTTCTCTTTTAGAAGCTTCTCCATCTTAGCTTCCATTTCCTTTAGTTGTGCATTCTGCTCCATGATTAGTTTGAGCATTTCATCTTTTTCTCCTTTCGTCTCTGCTATTTCCTTCACCTATGAATCCTCTGTTGGTGGGAGTTTAAATTGTTTCCTTAGGGAGGCTATGTCGGCATTTTTTTTTAATCATCTCCTCAACTACTTTCACATTCGAGGGATCGTACCCGATCTTAAGCACCAATTCCTCCAAAGTCTTGATCATGTTGTCCTTGGAAAAGGAGGATATCTTCTCCAACTTCAACTATGTTTGGACGTTGTTCAGGGACACTTGTAATTTGGATGCAGTAGTGGAAGCATGTGCCAGCATATAGAAAACCATTTCTCATGTTTGCTTGTGCAGATCCATCTGATCGGCCTAATGCACATCCTTAGTCTGGAATTCAAAAGTGACCCTTTTGTAATCAATGATTACCTTTGGATCTGGAACCTGTGCTTGGAGGAATGCCATATGAATTCTGCCCTTCTCAGTGTCAAATGCCGATAGGAGCCTATGTTGTGCAGTTGACGTCTGCTTCCAAAACTGGGCACAAGTGTTGCTGATCAAAGTGTGATTCCTTTTCTTGATCAGATCGTATTTCTCAAAGATGCTCAGCTTCGGTCCTATCTTGCCTGGCTGGGTGGTTGATGGAGTATCTGTAGATTTCTTCAGCAAAGTTGAGGTTATGATATGCTGGAGGCTTGCACTGAGGGGTGGCCTATCAACCTTGGTCACTGTAGTAGATGGGACTTCCTTTTCCCTAGTCGGGACAGGAGCTGAACTAGTTTTAGACCTCTTGGTATGCAGTTGGAATTCTTCTGACGACACTTCAGTGATAGGCGGTGACAAATCTTGCCTAGGCCTTTTCTCTTTCGGAACCTATGGTGTGGTTGTTTGTGATACAGTGGCCAGGGGATCCTATTGTTTTGCTTCAACCAAAGTGTTTGGTTCCCATACTGTCTGGTTTGCAAATTTCTCGACTTCGGGCCTAGATTCGTGGACATATGGGATATTCTTATTTTTCACCCTCATCTCAGAGATAATCCCACACGGATCCTAGTGCCATGTGAAACTAGTGACAAACTTCATTTCCTTCAACAGCTTGTCTGCTTCCTCTCCGACGCCACGATTGTTGCAGATGAAAGAGCCAATCTGCCCTTTGATTTTGAGCTGTTGCTTTTTCTTTAGAGACACAAAATGAATATCATCAGAGTTTATCATCTGCCTTATGTACTCCAGAGAAAAAATTCTGACAGGCAAGTATTTAGGAAGCTTATACGGGGACAACTCGCACCCATATACTCTGATATCAGTTTGATTTTGGTATAAATACCAATCACCAGTCTTGGTGTGATTTGAAAGATGCAGGATCCTCTAAACTTCATCATTAATCCTAGGTTCGGGCCTACCGCTAAGCATACTTACCACTGGGTGATAGAATTTCTCGATGCACTGCTTGAAACTGAACTCTATGGAGTTATGCTTGAGCAAGGAGGTCCATGCGGTTACTGCCTGGGGTCTTCCATCTCCGTCCATCTTCTGCATGGAAAAAGCAAATTTGTCCGCTTGGAAGAAAATGAACAAGTACGCCAGTACAGAAGAGTACCGGAGCATGCCTTCTGTGACGAAATTGACAAACTGTTCGTGAATATTGTTCGCCAGGAATGTGCTGAAGTCAAACTGGGTAGTGGGCTTCTCATCGGTGGAGAAAATGGACAAAAATCCCAGAATGGGTTCATCTACCCACTGATCCGAATAATAACCCAACAAGGCGCATATGGATGAGATAATCTGGTTTCCTTTGGTCGAAAACATGGAAGAAGGATAAGGGGGATTTGTAGCGGGGAATTGAGCATATGGTGGGAGGAAAAGCTCAAATATTTGAGCTCTTTCGGGGAAAGTCATCTTCTGGTATAATTCCATGAGAATTTCAAGGTTAAAAGGTGATGTGGAGTCAGCTTGGGATATTTGCATCATTTGGTCGATGGTTTCAGGCGTGATGAGGAAAAGAACTTCTCCAAACGAGGAAACGATGGCTCTTTGCTCGGGAACGTAGTGGTCTTGGCACTTGAGAGAAAACTCTGGAAAAGGGTGAATCTGAGGAAAGAGATAGAGGGGTAGGTTGGACTCCCAGAGTCCAATTTCGTCACTCTGGTCCAGGAAAACTTCTTTGAGCCATGACTGAAGGTCTGCGAAATCGAAATCGCACTTTGTATCTATGATTAAGCGATCTTTGTCGGCCAGTGGAATCCTATCAAGGTCGACAGGAGGCGGGAGAAACGGATTCTCCTCTCCTTCTGCTTATTTTGACTTTGGCGCCATTACTGTAACAGTACTTACAAAAAAAAATGTTAGTGGGGATGATGGTAGATGGGGGCGACTGACTGAAATGGAGAAAAATGGTGTAAAATTCTCTGGTGCGATGAGTGGGTAAATGGTGAAAGGAAGGTCAGTGAGGGTAGTTTTTAGTAAACGGGTGTCTGTTGGGCGTGGGGGACAGGTCAGCTGGTTAACGGATAGGTCATCCAGTAATAAATGGCTAACGGATCACTTAGAGCATGAGATGGCAGGTGACAGTGACTGAGGAATACAGATGGGTGAAGTGGCGTCTACAGATTGGAGTAAAAATCATGGTGAGGGGGCTCGCCACGAGTGAATGGGGGGAAGGATTGACAGAAATTATGGGATGTGACTCTTTTGGAAAGGTGGATGATGATGTCAAGAGGTGATGAAGGTATGTTAGACAGTAGGAGGCGGTGGGACTCAGGACCGGTAGAATCGTGCCACGTATAGATAGGGGCCCACCAGAGGAAAGATTCCATTCCAGACCCCCCCCCCCTCAGTTAAAGGAAGATCAGTCGGGGGGGTCCGAAAACACCTTGAGCCATTGATTTGTGTGCTGGCCTTTTGACCGCAGATCTATGTG
Source organism: Picea engelmannii (assembly GCA_009831015.1). Classification (NCBI taxonomy): domain Eukaryota; kingdom Viridiplantae; phylum Streptophyta; class Pinopsida; order Pinales; family Pinaceae; genus Picea; species Picea engelmannii. Next base: position 221,640 of record ML779080.1, on the reverse strand, counting down.
CATCCTTTATCACACATTCCGGACCCCCCCCTCCATTAAAGGCAGAACGGACGGGGGGGTCCGGAATCCAATATAGACCGTAGATCTGCACGCTTAAACTTGGGCCGTCCATATGTGCATGTGTATTATCCGTGATTGCGGACCCCCCCTCCGTTAAATATAGAATGGTCGGGGGGGTCCGGAAAAATCTGACCACTGTAGATCTGGGTGCAATTATCTGAACCATTGATATATGAGCGGAACATAAGTGAGGGCACAGAGAATACATGCACCATAGAACTTAGGATAAGTGCATTTCACGGGTTTTTTCCAAGGGTTTTCATGTATACACCACCATGGGGTTAGACCAACACCATTTTTAAGCAGCTGAAACATGGTGCAACATTGATCATCCAGCTGGTTTTATTGAAATAAAGCAACTAGCCTATATTCTAACCTAGCTTCCTATGACAATTAACCCAGATTAAACTGTTGGGCTAAGAACTTACTCTACCCCGGGGCTATCTGACCAAGATTAGACAGTCTGGCCAGATTTATTCACTAATCTAACCTAGATACTTTGTCTAAGATTGGACGATTTAGCCAAACTTATTCACTAACCCTATCAACATCAATTTAAAAAAAAATAACTTGGCCATGCTTGAAAGGTATGGACCAAGTTACTATTATTGCATGGGGCTTTATTGAAATTCTTTTATGCCCTCTTTTCTTTTTCTTTCTTTTCTTTTTTCTTTTCTTTTTCTTTATTTTTTCTTTTTCTTTTTCTTTTCTTTTTCTTTTCTTTCTTTTCTTTTCAAATTATTTGCAGAATGAAAAATCATTTGTCAAAAAAAACACTAGAGAGAGATAATATTCCAGTCACCAATTGATCCTATAACTTATAGGGTGATAACAGCGGCTCCACCTGGGGATGGTACTTTCCCTGTGAAGTGCCAAGAATCCTAGTTCCTGATGTTCTGAAAATTTTTGCCTAGTCGCCTTCGTTGATTGATTGGTTTTATTCTCAAAAAATGGAAGAACAGTGGTCAACGGCTTAGGGCCTTCTCTTCAAGCTTCAACCAAATGACTAAAGTTATTCCCTCAGAAAATGTAGACGAAAAATAAAGATGGTATGTACAATGGAGAGTGTAACCTTGAGTCTCTACTGAGGCGGTAAATAATGCTTTAGCATTCTGCCATTTACAGGTCCTCCTAGCAGATCTGTCCCATCAACATTGTTTAGCAAGAAGGTGTTATTTCCTCTGAATGCTTGAATCAAGTATGGTCCCTTCCACAAACTATCGAATTTTCCATGCTTTCCCTTGTCTTCATGTCGGGCATCCCATCTCAGCACCAAATCTCCTAGCTCAAAATCATCTTCCTTGGTTCTTTTGTCAAAAATCTTCTTGATGCTTTCTTGGACTACCTGAGTCTTGTTGAATAACTCTTCCCTAGACTGTTGCAAATGGATCATCGGATTGATCCTTCTTTGTGAGTCGTTTGGCTCGGCTTGTATGTCTTGAAGCAATTTCATGATAGGGACTCCTAAGGAAGTGGGAAAAACTACTTCTGTGCCATAGAACAGCTGATATGGTGACATACCTATTGACCTTTTGGTGGTCAGTCTGTCAGCCCATAATGCGAAAACCAACTTGTTATGCCACGACTTCTTGTTTTCCTGCAATGTCTTCTTGATGATGTTTACCAGGGTTTTGTTTGAGGATTCCGCCAGCCCATTCCCCTGAGGGTAGTAAGCTATGGAATGTCCCAAACCAATATGATACTGGTTGCAGAAATCTACGAGTTTCTTCGATCGAAAAGCAACTGCATTATCAATTATAATCTTTCTAGGAAATCTAAAGCGAGACAAGATATTATTTTCAAGAAATTTAATAATAAGAGAATCAGTGGCTTGCCTGCTTGGTACTGCTTCGATCCATTTTGTAAAATAATCTGTGGCAGTAAGAATCCACCTATGCTGGACTGAAGAAGGGGGGTGTATTTCTCCAATGAAGTCCAATCCCCATTACTGGAAAGGGGCCTCAACTGAGATCGGTTTCAGGGGTAGAGGAAGGAGTTTCCTTTTGCCTTCAAACAGCTAACATTGATGACATGAAGTCACTTTATGATGTACATCAATGAATAGGGTGGGCCAATAGAATCTAGCTCTGAGGATTTTGTTGGTTGTAACCTTCCAGTTCAGATGACCACCACAATCTCCTGCATGAAACTCTTGTAACACTTTGTCAGCTTCATCTTTCAATAAACAATTTAACAGAATACCTCCAGAATCTTTCCAATACAGATTGCCTTCTAGAATGCAAAATTTTAATGCTTTCAACTTCAAAAACCTAGCTTTAGTCTTAGTCAGACCAGGGGGAGCTTGTAAATTATGCAAAACAAATATTAGGTCTGCGTACCAAGGAGAGTTGAGAAATACCTCTCTCACGCTTGGAGTCACCGGCTCGCCCTGTTCATCTGCTGCAGCTAAGAAATTAATGTCAAGAGCATGGAAATTTGATTCAGCCATTAATTTTGCTAGACCTTGACCTTTAATTAGTTTCGTAGGCTTAATCTCTATGTCATATTCTAAAATGACAGCAATCCATTTTCCTCTTCTTCCATCTGGATTGTCATGGGTCAAAATGTCTTTTAATACCGCATTCGGAACATATGCAATGGTGTGGGAATGGAGAATGTATACTCTAAAATCTTTTATGGCTTTTATGAAGGCAAAATCTTGTTTCTCCATTATCTTATAATTCAAAGAAACATCTCTTAAAGCTTTACTGAAAAAGGCTATGGGCTGTTCATACCCTTTGCTGTTTTTCTGTAGTAATACTACTGCAATGGTATGTTTAGAGGCGAAAGAAAAAAGATAGAAATCTTTGGTAAAGTCAGGACTGATCAAGACGGGGGCCTGTGTGAGTGCTCGTTTGACTTGTTAGAAGGACTACTTGGATTCGGTGTCCCATTTTATTTTTACATCCTTTTTTAACATATTTGTAATGTTTCTGAGGAGCTCAGCCAAATTGGGTATGAATCTTCGTAGAAATTTTATTTTTCCGATAAAAGACTGTAATTCTTTGATGTTTCTTGGGTGTTCTAATTTTTGTATGGCTTCGATTCTGCTAGGGTCTATTTTGATTCTGTCCTTAGAGATTACGTGCCCTAGCATTTTGCCTTCCTCTAGTCTGAAAAAGATCTTCTTAGGATTTAAAGAAATCCCAAATCTCCTGCATTTCTCAAAGACTCGTCTGAGATGTCACAGGTGCTCGTCATCAGATTGGGAAAACACAGTTACATCGTCCAGATAGATGACAATAAATTTACCTAATTCTTCCACAAAGGCGATGTCCATCACTCTCTGGAAAGTGGCTCCAACGTTCATCAAACTGAAAGGCATTTTCACATACATGAAAGTGCCCCATGGTGTAGTGAAAGCAGTTTTGTCTTGGTCATCTGGGTGAATGAGGACCTTATTATAACCCGAGAACCCATCTAGCAAAGAGATTTGACTAGATCCGACTACCCTTTGTAGTATGTGGTCCATTTTTGGCAAGGGGTAATTGTCCTTCAGGGAGACCTTATTCAGATTTCGGAAATCAATGCAAAGCCTGATTTCTCCAGATTTCTTACATGTTGGGACCAAATTTGAGACCCGTTTGGAAAAATGTAACGAGACTATGATTTTGGCATCGTACATTTTTTTGATTTCCTTTTCTATCAGGGGGAGTAACTTGGGATTGATTCTCCTAAGTTTCTGTCTGAACGGTTTTTGATCTTCTTTTATTGGAATCCTATGTTGTATGATGTTGGTATCATAAGCTTTCAAATCCTCATAACCCCAGGCAAACACATATGAATATTCCTTGAATAGTTCAATGTATTTGAGTTTTTGCTCAGGGGGTAATGATTTGGACAATTTGACCATCCTGGGTTTCTCTTCTGTCCCTATATTACAATCTTCTACTTCTTGTCCACTTGCTTCAATTTTTGGTTTTTTGGCTACATCATTAAAATCAAACAAGTCCTCTAAAGGAACTAAACCCCTAGGTAAAACATTACTTTTCAAATGAAAAATATCGGTCTCCATCTCATTATCACCTAACTCTCCTGAATCTACGCTATTTACACTATCATTTTCAAAATCAGATATTTTTACATTTTCATCTTCGTTCTCTAAATCTATATTTGTACATTCAAAGTCATGTTTACACTGCAGAAAGTTTTCAATTTGATCATCATTACCAAATACCTGCCAGTACCTGATGTTGTCAAGAACAGTTAGTGTGCACTTCACTTCTTCCGTGTATGGGCGAGTCGAACGAAAAGGAATCTTACATGTGGCTGCTAACGTAGCCAATCCGTCTGCCAAAATGTTTTGTCCCCTAGGCATTACCTGCAAATCAACTTCAGTGAAACATCTAAGGGCATCGAGAACAACATTCCTATAAGCTCTAAGATGGGGATGTTTCGCAACATACTCACCTTTAATTTGCCTGATTATTAACTCAGAATCACCTCTTACCATAATCTGTTTGGCACCAACCCTTTTCAAAAGTTTCAGATCGAGCATCAAGGCTTCATACTCGGCGATATTGTTAGTGCATTGGAAATTTAATTTGTAAGAATGGTTTTCTGAATACCTGGATCTGTGATTGTGCAGCCAAACTCCCGCTCTAGCTCCTTCTTTGCTTACTACTCCATCAAAATCCATGCTCGAGAAATATGTCGGTAATTCTTCAGTTATCACGTTTTTCTTTCTTTCTACCTCAATGATTTCTTGGCCTTCATCCGGACCAGATGTATCTTCTCCTAGTTGAGTGATTTTCTCTTCCGTGTCACCATCATTATGCAAGATAAAAGAATCCAAGTCAGAATGCGCGGAGTAAAGAGGATAGTTGTGCGGTTTTTCTTGGCTACTGACCATGTATTTCATCAATGTTTCTCTGTATAACCTTCTTTGTTGCCCGAAAACTGGGACAGTGGCATACAACATATCCAGCTACAGGGTGCCTCTCAACGTAGCCCCCCAAGACCGGGATAGAAACATTCCATACTTCGGGGGAATGTCTGCAACTACCACATATATGACCATGCTCTTTGCAGGAATCTGAACCAGGGTGATACATAGGTCCTTGATCAAACCAATACATCTAACTTTACTGGAGTCAAACAAGTGTAAATCCTTGTAAGGTCTGGTGACCTCCAGTCCCAGTTTCTCCATCACTGCTTTAGGCATCAGATTATGGGAAGCACTCGAATCTAGCATAGCATTATGTAAGATCAGGTCATGTATATTTAGACTGATGTAAAAAGGAGCAACAACACCATTATCGGCTTGGCCATCCACTTCAGGTCCAAACAGAAGTTTAGGTTGATCATCTGTAAGGTTCAAAGTGTCTGAATGATTTTTTGATCCAACGGTTAAGGCCTTCGTACCTATATCAGGTTCAATGGTCAGCGCTTTAATCACATGTGAACGATAAGCATCTTTGTTCATCAACTCAGAAAGTGGAATGGGAATTTTTACTTTGGCTAATTCCCCTTCGAGGCTGAAAGGTGTAGGGGCTCTGCTTTGGCTCATCAATTCTGGTTTGTCTACCACATTCTTTTGGACAGAGGTACTTGGTTGATTAATTGATGAAACCTCAAGCTGCGATGATCTTTTTAGAATAGTAAGGTTTCTTTTTGCTGGAACTTCGACATTACTCTTCTCAGGAATCTTCTCGGTAGATGGCTCAGAGGCTTTTTTGGTTTCGACTACCTTCTTCATTTCAATCATCTTTTTTGGGGAACTTCCTTCTATCTTCTTACTTCACAGATTGTACTGCCGGTGTACCTCCAAAATGGCATTTTCGAAAGCCTGTTGTTCGGCATCTTCAGCTTCTTCACTTACTTTTGTTTGATTGAGAAGAAAAAGTTCCTCAATCACTTCCTCTCCTTCCTTAGCATAATTTTCTTGTAGGGGAGGTATGATCTGTTGATCCAGACCTCTCTGCTCTCTTTGATCCCTAGGATCTCTCTGTCTGATTTGAGGAGGGTTTCTTCTGAAGTTAGGATTCCGAACTTGAGGAGCTGGTGGGTTTTCTCTCGGAGGATTTATTTCTGATACAGTAAGTCTTTCCATCATTCTTTCCATTTCTCTGGCCAAGGAATCCAATTTGGAATCGGAGGTTGATGTGGAAGGTTCCTCTTTAATTGTGACTCTCCTCTCTGACCTCTATCGTGCCCTTTTTGCCAACAAGTTGGCCTCCACACTTATTGAGCTTTTCTGCATGTCCTCCAGGGTGGTAGAATTTCTTTCACTTAGTTGGTATGACATATCCACGTCAAAACCATCAGGGAATTTTATCAATGCCAAACCCTGTGGAGGTTTGATTTCGGCTGGGATTGCGTTGTACAGGTTATTGAAATGGGTGCAATAATCTTGTACTGTCTCACCTTGATTGCTTCTGATATTTTCGTATTCTGACAATATTTGGAGAGAGTTTTTCTTTACCTCCCATCTGTCTAGAAAAATCCTTTGAAATGCAGTAAGGTCAAGAACTGAGGCGGCACGTAAACATTTATACCATTTCTTAACATCACCTATCAAACTTTGGGCAAACAATATCATTTGAACGTCAACCTCATCTACTTCGTGCAGGTCAAAATAATCATCCATTTTATCAACATGTTGTTGGCCATTCAAAGGTCCTATTCCATCGAATTGTGGGAGTCTCGTTTGATAGTCTTGGGGCATAGCATGAAGAGGCGTGGCCAACACCAAGGGAGTGTATCTGGCTGCCATGATAGGTGGAGGAGGTGGGATAACAAAATAGATGATAGACAAGGTAGCGACCAAGGATGAGGACAAGGAGGGACCGGCTAGCACCGAGGGAGTGGTTTGCGGTTTAGCAGTGGGAGATAGAACTTCAGGAGTCCGGGGTTGCAAAACGGTTGGGTTCAAAATGATTTCAGTTACAAAACTATCAGATCTTGTTCTAACCAGGCTTTGTTCGGAAAGGGTGTCAAAGTCAGGGTTTTGAAAGGTAACAAGCTCCCCTGAAAAGGAAAGGGACTTATGAAAGGGAGTATGACTTACTAAACCTTCAACAATGGTCTTTTTCCTGAGCAACTGTTATGGGTTATTGGTTACTATCGCAGGTTCTGGGTCTGGATGAGATCGAGTATAAACTTTCTTGGGAGCCAGATTTATTTTTGATTTATATATATATACTTTTTAGATTTACGAGTCTAAAAATAATATGTACAAATTTTAATCAACCTCTAAATATTACTTTCTTCTCAGATTTGCAATATTTTAGGAACAAACTTTTCTTCTAGGGAAAAGAAAACGTGAGGTTATAAATTTTAGTTATGTTCATTCCCCAGTGGAGTTGCCACTATGTTAGCGCTCTGTAAATTTCGTAGAGGTTGTTAGAAAGAATAAATCTATGAGAGGTAACTTTATCCGACCGCTTTTGAAGCTGGGCTCTAGCCCTTCCAACTTCAGAGAGGGATCTCTCTATATGATTTAGATATGTTTCAAATTTTTTAAATATCAGGATAGGTAAATAAATAAGTTGGTTTTGTTGTTGTAGTGTTTGTCGAGTTGGCTGAGATAGTTTACACATCCATTGGGCTATGGGGTCTGTCTCGTAAAAATGAAATTCTAACCAGAAAAACAAAGAAAACCTTTCACAGGGCGAGATAATATAATCACTGGATTCTTTAGTAGCATAAATGAGGAATAGCAGAAAAGATGAGAAAGACAATTACAACAAAGAAGCAGTTAAGAATTTCTTTATTGTAAAATGAGAAGTTAAAACACTAAAATCTTTTAAGTCAGAAACAGGGTATACGAGATAAATCCTGCAACGTTCGTTACTTCCAAAGATTAGATTTAGAAAACAGTGTGATAACAAAGTGAGAATAACATTTAACTTAAAGAGAAAAACATCACCAGTGAATACACGCAAGAATCCTATAAAGTGCCTCTTTGTATTAATGGGAGATCTCTTCAAAAATATTATAGTCTGATAGCTTGCAGGGCGTGAAAATCAACAACCACCAATACTTCGAAAGATGAAGTATTTATAACCCAAAATTACAAACAATCCTGTCATCAAAGATCAGGACGTGGTAAATCTATTTTTAGCCTAACTAACTTAACAGATTTCAGAAATCTAGGAACTGCTTGATGATGTGTCACAACTGCATGCTGTTTTCTGGGTGGACCGTTGGTGAGGCCTCTGCACGACCTCATCTGACTGGAAAAATGACTGGGCTGGGACAACTCATCTACTACTCGATCAAATCACAGAGTTCTTCCCATCGAAGATGACTAGGAACGTTGACTTTGAGTAGCCTTCGATAAACTTCATTCATTTATGTGTACTTGGCGAAGGTAGGTTTGGTGATGAAGATGTATCCAATCTCATGCTGAATACTAATGTCCCACTGAAGTGCATCTAGAAATGCCTTGCCAGCGATGCTGCCTTGAATTCCTGAAAACTTTGAACTGTCCTTAGCCACATCGACCAGTCTCTTTTTGTAGTCTGGGAGTGTCATCAATTTGTCATTGATTACCTTCAGACCAGGAAGGCCTTTCTTCTGTAGAGCCTCAATCTTACTAAAAATCCTTTGTACCCCTAGGTCCATGGCCTGAACCTTTTCTTCTAGTTGAAGCATTAATCCTCTCTTGGTCAAAACTCTCTTGACCTCAAGGATGGTCTCTGTTCTATCTTCAATTTTCAGCTCTTCCAGCTCCTCCCTGGTCTTAGAATTTAGGAACTTGATGATTTCAATAGCTTGTGTGGGCATCTCTCCCAATTCTAATATGATCTTCTCAATGGCCTATTTGCTTCTCTGCACCAATTAATTTTGCTCAAACATGATCTGTATCATGGGCCATATCTCATTCATAAACTTGGTGATGTCTATCTAGACACTTTCTTTAACTTCGGCCAGATTTTTACCTGCCACTGTTTACTTTCGGAGCTATTGTAACTCTTGTTTGAGCTGATCTGACACCTGCTTTTTCTTGGAGAGGCTGATCTTATAGGAAGATTTGAGTTCCTGAAGGTTCTCAATCTCCTTTTTGAGCCTGCTAATCTCTGTTTCCTGCAGGTTCATCTTTTCCATAGATTTGGCCAATTCGGCTGTCTTTCCCAGAGATGTCAGTGGATTCGTCGATGGGACTTCTGTTACTGATGCTGTGCTCACTCATGAGAGTGGCACTGCACTCAATGGTATGACTTCCATTGGCTTCAACTGTTCTTTCTCTTTTAATAGCTTCTCCATCTCAGCTTCCATTTCCTTTAGTTGTGCATTCTGCTCCATGATTAGTTTGAGCATTTCATCTTTTTCTCCTTCCATCTCTGCTATTTCCTTCACCTGTGAATCCTCCGTTGGTGGGAGTTTCAATTGTTTCCTTAAGGAGGATATGTCGGCATTTTTATTTTTAATCTTCTCCTCGGCTACTTTCACGTTCGAGGGATCGTACCCGATCTTAAGGACCAATTCCTCCAAAGTCTTGATCCTGTTATCCTTGGCAAAGGATGATATCTTCTCCAACTTCAACTGTGTTTGGACGTTGTTCAGGGACACTTGTAATTTGGATGCAGTAGTGGAAGCATGTGCCAACGTATAGAAAACCATTTCTTCTGTTTGCTTGTGCAGATCCATCTGATCGGCCGGATGCACATCCTTAGTTTGGAATTCAAAAGTGGCCCTTTTCTAATCAGTGATTACCTTTGGATCTGGAACCTGTGCTTGGAGGAATTCCATATGCATTCTGCCCTTCTCAGTGTCAAATGCCAATAGCAGCCTATGTTGTGCAGTTGACGTTTTCTTCTAGAACTGGGTGCAAGTGCTGTTGGTCAGAGTCTGATTCCTTTTCTTGATCAGATCGAATTTCTCAAAGATGCTTAGCTTCGGTCCTATCTTGCCTGGCTGGGTGGTTGATGGAGTATCTGTAGATTTCTTCGGCAATGCTAAGGTTATGATACGCTGGAGGCTTGCACTGAGGGGCGACCTATCAACCTTGGTCACTATAGTAGATGGGACTTCCTTTTCCCCAGTCGGGTCGGGAGCTGAACTAGTTTTAGACCTCTTGGTATGCAGTTGGAATTCTTCTGACGACACTTCAGTGACAGGCGGTGAAAAATATTTCCTAGACCTTTTCTCTTTCAGAACCTGTGGTGTGGTTGTTTGTGATACAGTGGCCGAGGGATCCTGTTGTTCTGCTTCGACCAAAGTGTTTGGTTCCCATAATGTCTGGTTTGCAAATTTCTCGACTTCGGGCCTAGATTTGTGGACATACGAGATATTCTTATTTTTCACCCTCATCTCAGAGATAATCCCACACGGATCCTAGTGCCATGTGAAACTCATGACAAACTTCATTTCCTTCAGCAGCTTGTTTGCTTCCTATTCGGCACCACAATTGTTGCAGATGAAAGAGCCAATCTGCCCTTTGATTCCGAGCTGTTGTTTTTTCTTTAGAGACACAAAATAAATATCATCATAGTTTATCATCTGCCTTATGTACTCCAGAGCAAAAATTCTGACAGGCAAGTATTTAGGAAGCTTATACGGGGCCAACTCGCACCCATATACTCTGATCTCAGTGTGATTTTGGTATAAATACCAATCACCAGTCTTGGTGTGATCCGAAAGATGCAGGATTGTCTGAAATTCATCATTAATCCTAGGTTCGGGCCTGCCGCTAAGCATACTTACCATTGGGTGATAGAATTGCTCGATGAACTGCTTGAAACTGAACTCTGTGGAGTTATGCTTAAGCAAGGAGGTCCATGCGGTTACTGCCTAGGGTCTGCCATCTCCGTCCATCTTCTGCATGGAAAAAACAAGTTTGTCTGCTTGGAAGAAAATGAACAAGTACGCCAGTACAGAAGAGTACCGGAACATGCCTTTCGTGACGAAATTGACAAACTGTTCGTGAATATTGTTCACCAGGAACGTTCTGAAGTCGAACTGGGTAGTGGGCTTCTCATCGGTGGAGAAAATGGACAAAAATCCCAAAATGGGTTCATCTACCCACTAATCCGAATAATAACCCAACAAGGCACATAGGGACGAGATAATTTGGTTTCCTTAGGTCGAAAACATGGAAGAAGGATAAGGGGGATTTGTAGCGGGGAATTGAATGGATGGTGGGAGGAAAAGCTCAAATATTTGAGCTCTTTGGGGGGAATTCATCTTATGGTATAATTCTGTGAGAATTTCAAGGTTAAAAGGTGATGTGGAGTCAGCTTGGGATATTTGCATCATTTGGTCGATGGTTTCAGGTGTGATGAGGAAAAGAACTTCTCCAGACGAGGAAACGATGGCTCTTTGCTCAGGAATGTAGTGGGCTTGGCACTTGAGAGAAAACTCTGGAAAAGAGTGAATCTGAGGAAAGAGATAGAGGGGTAGGTTGGACTCCCAGAGTCCAATTTTGTCACTCTGGTCCATGAAAACTTCTTTGAGCCACGACTGAAGGTCTGCGAAATCAAAATCGCGCTTTGTATTTGTGATTAAGCGATCTTTGTCGACCAGTGGAATCCTGTCAAGGTCGACAGGAGGCGGGAGAAACATATTCTCCTCTCCTTCTGCTTGTTTTGAATTTGGCGCCATTATTGTAACAGTACCTGCAAAAAACAACGTTAGCGGGGACGACGGTAGATGGGGGCGACTGACTGAAATGGAGAAAAACAGTGTAAAATTCTCTGGTGCGATGAGTGGGTGAATGGTGAAAGGAAGGTCAGTGAGGGTAGTTTTGAGTAAATGAGTGTCCGTTGGGTGCGGGGGACAGGTCAGTTGGTTAACGGATAGGTCATCCAGTAATAAATGGCGAACGGATCACTTAGAGCGTGAGATGGCAGGTGACAGTGACTGAGGAATATGGATGGGTGAAGTGGCAGCTATCGATTGGAGTAAAAATCATGGTGAGGGGGCTTGCCACGAGTGAATGGGGGGAAGGACTGACAGAAATTATGGGATGTGACTCTTTTGGAAAGGTGGATGATGACGTCAAGAGGTGATGAAGGTATGTCAGACAATAGGAGGCGGTGGGACTCGGGACCGGTAGAATCGTGCCACATATAGATAGAGGCTCGCCAAAGGAAAGATTCCATTCCGGACCCCCCCCCCCCCTCAGTTAAAGGCAGATCAATTGGGGGGGTCCGAAAAACACCTTGAGCCGTTGATCTGTGCACTGGCCTTTTGACCGCATATATATGCGCGTCCTTTATCACACATTTCGGACCCCCCTCCCCTCCATTAAAGGTAGAACGGACGGGGGGTCCGGAATCCAATATAGACCATAGATCCACACGCTTAAACTTGGGTCGTCCAGATGTGTGCGTGTATTATCCGCGATTTCGGACCCCCCCCCCCCCCCCCNCCATTAAAGATAGAACGGTCGGGGGGGTCCGGAAAAATCTGACCACCGTAGATCTGGGTGCAATTATCTAAACCATTGATATATGAGCAGAGCATAAGTGAGGGCGCAGAGAATACATGCACCAGAGAACTTAGGATAAGTGCATTTCACGGGGTTTTTCCAAGGCTTTTCATGTATACACCACCACGGGGTTAGACCAACACCATTTTTAAGAATCTAAAACATGGTGCAACATTGATCATCCAGTTGGTTTTATTGAAATAAAACAACTAGCCTATATTCTAACCTAGCTTCCTATGACAACTAACCTAGATTAAACTATTGGGCTAAGAACTTACTCTACCCTAGGGCTATCTGACGAAGATTAGACAGTCTGGCCAGATTTATTCACTATTCTAACCTAGATACTTTGGCTAAGATTGGACGGTTTAGCCAAACTTATTCACTAACCCTATCAACATCAATTAAAAAAAAAAAGAACTTGGCCATGCTTGAAAGGTATGGACCAAGTTACTATTATTGCATGGGGCTTTATTGAAATTCTTTTATGCTCTCTTTTCTTTTTCTTTCTTTTCTTTTTTCTTTCTTTTTTCTTTTTCTTTTTCTTTTCTTTTTCTTTTCTTTTCTTTCTTTTCTTTTTCCTTTCTTTCTTTTCTTTTCAAATTATTTGCAGAATGAAAAATCATTTGTCAACAAAAACACTAGAGAGATATAATATTCCAGTCACCAGTTGATCCTATAACTTATAGGGTGATAACACCTATAAATATCCGTGTTGTAGGGCCGTAAAGGCTAATCATGTAATGTTGTAATGCACTTATGCAGGTTAATTCATGTGTAGGTATAGGTTGTTGGTCATGCATATGTAAGTGAATTTGGCTACATGGTCATTCTTGCGCAAGCAAGAAGGTATGATGTCGATTGTGTCTTAGGTGTGGACCAAGGTTCGACATGCAACATTTTATTCTGATTGAATAAAACACCAAGAGAGAAGAATGACAATGTTCTTAATCAATTTCTTCTTCTCTTTTTCTAGGATTAGTGTGGAAGTGTCCTTCATTTCCTGATAGTTTCCCCTAGTTGTATGCATCCCAGAAGAGGGGAAATAACTACTCCCTAGATTACCAAATAATGAAAAGAAGGTTTTGATCCTACATGCATGCTGGAAGACTGAAAAATTATTCCCATTTAATTACCCCAACCCCCAAAAGGATTATCCCTAGAAAAATCCCTAGAATATGGAAAATATCCACTTCCTATAGAGGGATTTGATGAGGGATATCCCCCCTTCCCCAGTGGAAACCCTACAAAGGAGTTGAAGAACTCCCCATATTGAAACTAGGGTTCATAAAAATTAGGGTATAACTAAATGGGACATGAGGCATGTCCATAGTCAACATCCCAAATGAAAAATCACACAAAAAAAATATGAATACAATGTAGCACTCATGGCTTGAGTGGACTTATTTAGTATAGGTATGGAACTGCTAGTTGATGCCATCGCCATAGTTTGGGTAGTGCCTGTTGTTGGGATTGTTGAACAAGGATGTGAAACCCCCCCTCCAAAAATAGTCGATGTGGGAGTATGAGGATCCTTGGACCCTAAAATATTACTAGTGTTGTCCATGGTGGACCACTAAAGAGAAGGATTGGCAATGTAATATGAACTTGGAGAAGTCGAAATTTGCACAAGGACCAGATCATGAGGTGTAGTAAGAGGAGGGTTAAAATTCATAACAAATCTTTCATCTTGAATATCCTCAACTTTAGTAACTCCTTATAAAGAAGTACTCAAGTCCTCAGATTCTAGCTCTAATGGCTCAATCTAACTAGCGTAGTCCATTCGATGCCTTTAAGGAGGCGGCTCCACCCTTTTTGGCGAAAGACCTTGGATCCTTCAAGACCAGTGAAGTAGTTGGTCTACCACTTTAAATCAACGATTCAAAGTAGGTACAAATAAACTCCATGAGGTTGAATAAACACATAGAGCACACCACTAAAAAAGTCATGAGATATCAACACAAACAAACTAATTCCCCAAAAATTCATCCCAGATGGATTAGGTTTTGAGTCCAAAGTAATGAAAAATTAGGAAAAACACCTTCCAGGGGCTAATACAAATTGATTAAGTTCTGAGACCGATTGATGGAGTGAGAAACCATTACAATAAATTGTTGTCAACGTTCACTAGTGGTGCAAGTGTCCTCATGAAGACGAACACCCTCCAAAGCATTCGAGGAGGTCGTGATCTATTGTATATATCAAATACCGCTATATTTCCCCTCACAGTCACTCGTATGGAACCTAGGAAATAAAACTATGGTACCAATTCACAATCATATCCTGGGAGAAACTATTGTCAGTCGAAACTGCACATATTGGCAAGGTGACAAAGCTCGAAGCTCCCAAAGCATTAGTACCTCAAGGATACAAAGTGATACTCAGAAAACCCCCAAATATGTATAAATCCACATATGTTCGGATAAGTGCAAGAGGGAATATCTCCTTCACTTATCCTTACGCGACCTAATATTTAACTGCTGTGTTAGAGGAGGTTCCTTGGAAACACCTTTGTGAGATTGGATTTTTATCACTCGTTAATAAACAATCTATATTTAATTTTGAGTAGCATTGGAGATTTATCCAATCCTGTTCCAATGCCCTAAACCTAGACTTGTTGATGTTATATCAAAATAAGTCTAGTTAATTTTAATTAAGTGTTCATTTTAGTGGCTATTCTTTACTCAGAGGGAACATATGTGAAACTAGTGATGTTCAAAAAATCTTGTTGAAAAAACACTTATAAGAACATTGTCATATTATAGGTGAGCTTATTCTTCAATGAAATGTGTATAATGAACAATTTGATGCAAACTATTAAACTTTGAAATGTAATTTTTTATTTTCAATGCAAAATGTGCAACTGCAACTTTTTCCTTTATTCAATGCAACCTCAGAAACCCTAAATGCTCTAAAATGCAACTACCTTTTCAATGAAAATGAAAAAAGGACAAAGTTATGATAAGAACATGAGATATTTTTCTTTTCAATGACAAATGCACGCTAACAAATGAGAAACAAAAACTGATCTACACAATGAAAACTATTTTTTTTTTTCGCTACCAAGTAAAAGACTAAAAATAAAGGGAAAATTTTCTTTTTCTTTCCTTGAAAACATAGTTGTAGGGTAGAAAAGTAAAAGATTCAAATCAAGAACTCCATACTTCAAGAATGATTTCCACAACAACCAAGAAACTGGAACAACTAACAAGAAAACCTTGCATACAACCATGCAAATAAAAAAATAATAAAGAAGCCAAAGAAACACTAAAGACTTTTTTTTCTTAAATTTGAAACTTAACTACTTTCTGAGACTGAAAACTAAAGGACCCAGAGAAATAGAAAGACTTTCCAAAAAGCAAACTCAGGGCTTTGAAAGACTAAAAAAGAGAGAAAAGACTCTCTCCCAGTACATATATGCCTATGGAGACATATATGCCTTTGTTTCCATAGAAAGGAACACATGTATGTGCTTATATCTTCAGAAATGAGCGTATATATGCTATTGTTCTTAGGTAAACATGCCTATGTAAATCAAAATCTCCCAAAATACTTGGAAAATGATGAATCAAAGCCTAAGACCAAAAGCTACAGGTATAAAATCACTTGCAGAGACATAAACATAAAGAAAATAGAGAAGCAAAAGAAAACAAAATCAAGCACCTAATTAACCTAAAGGAGAACTCCTCAATGGAGTTGCCAATTTTGTTGACGAGGATAAGTCCCCTATCACTTGGGTTAAAATCCAAAATAGAGTGGACACATGAAGTGGCTCGAAATTAAAAAGCAAATTAATAATAATAATAATAATCTATTTTTAAGGTCACAGCCAAGCCAACACACCAAATTGGTGTATGAGACCCCCTTGTTTGTGGGACAAGGGACCCCCCTCTGCCCAACGATTTGACTGGTAAAGTCTATGAAGGTATACATACCCTACCCCTCTCTAGATTTGAACCTGTGACTTCTTAAGAGGAAACACATGTTTTTAACCATTAAGAAGTATAACTAACTACCACGGTACCACCTAACTACTAAGGGTGGATAACCACCTACTTGGACTTCCAAGTTTGAAGAACAGTCTTCTCATAATCCCTTGCTCCAATCCCTCGTGTAATGCTCTGTTTTACTTGAATACTTTTTCAAAACAAAAGTTATTCTTTGAGGGTGTTTCTCACAAATGACCCGATTAATAAATGTGTGGATTACATTCAAACTCTATTTCATTTTATTGCTTATATTTTAAAAATGCAAAAATGGATTGATTTATAGCATGAAATGTTGATAAATAAATTACATAGATTGATTATAATTAATTCAGATGCTACTAACAAGTTTCTTGAGTGATAAGAAACTTAATGATGTGTTGATGTTGAGATGAGTCAGGGAAGAGTTCTTAATTAATTATTTGGTTTATGTAATTGGATTGATTTATGATAATGTTGAGAAGAAAATGTGTTAGTGGATGCACGCATAGGGAACATGTTTGTATATCTAACTCATTTATTATAATGTTGAGAAGAAAATGTGTTAGTGGATGCATGCATAGGGATCATGTTTGCATATCTAATTCACAAAGAAGTAACAAGGTTGTAGATTTAAATAATTGTGAAATTATGGACTAATTTAATTTGACAGCACCCAACCAGACTTGATTCGGCGGCTCCCTTCCTCTAACCTCACAATACCCAACCAGAAACCGACTCAAAACGTAAAATTGTGTCACAATACATCAACTATTTGTTTTTAGATATTAGATTGAATTAACGAATAAATAATCACTATTGTCGGATTAGAAAAGGTTCACTTGAAGTGGATATCATGACCTAAAATTAGGTAGTTTAATAAATTAACATGATCCCTTATTTCATTCAAGCTACAATTTCCCTAATGGAATTTATAATTATTTTGTACATGTGATTCTTTATTTACTTGAGCTCATTAGCACATTTAATATGTTCATAAATGTATTACAATGTGCAAATAGAACATTCATAATGTAACAGTATGATGGAGATAAATTATTAATGCTATACTTGTATTGTGCAAGTACAATTTTTTTTTTTTATTATTGTTATTTCATCTGAGCAAATTCACATCTGTATAAAGGTACTTAAAGTTAGTTTGTACAAAATAGATAGTAGTTTTAATTAAACTTTATTAATATTACGCAGTTTTGCAAGGTTGGTAATCTCATTTACAACTTTATCAAAGAATGAATTTCTTATTTTAATGTAATTACTTTAGAATTTATTTTTTTTTCTATTATTCATCAATATCAAATGGAATTTATTATGCACAAATGTTATATTAAGAAATTTGAGAGATCAAATGAATGTTAATTTCAATAACACTTGTATTGAATTGATGTTACTAATTGTGTAACTTATGAAAGAGAGAAAATGGCATTTGTAACTTTATGCAAGAAATGCATTATGATGAACTCATTTGTATCGTGCAATGCTTGAAGAATAAATTTTGTATCAAATACATCACTCAATCGATCAATCCTTAAATTATTTAAACTCCTTAATTGTAATTGATTTTAGTTTAACAATTGATCTTTTTGGATGAGGAACTTTTGCAAGTATTTCAGAAAAGCTTCTAGTCCTGAGATTTTTAATGGTCAAAATAAATCGGAAGAATGCAGGATTATGAGAGTTGCTTATGTGTGCTTGAATATACTAATCCTTGCAAGTGTTAAAAAAATTGGTTGATAAACGATGTTGAATTTTTCATTATACTGTATGTTATTTTTGGCATTACATTGTTAACTATCATAATTAGATTCATTTTCTTCATTGTTTATGTCAATGGCTAAATATACGTAACAAAAAAAATGGCATCTTAGTGAGGTACCTTGTTGAGGCTTTATGTAACACACCCACTACGAAATTTCAAAATTTTCGGCCTTTTTCTTCTTTTCTCCGAGGAAAATAGTTCCCTGAATCCCTACGGGGCCTGATACAAACCCTGTCATCCCTTATCTGCACTCATATGATCGGCGGTTATGGCCACGGGCCTTATCGGAGGGTATTCATCACCTTTCGCGATACGGGAAATCGCAATGCAGGTATTCCTTTGTTCATTTCGGGGTTTCATCCATTGAAATTTCGCGGCTAGCGAATATGAGGAAAACTGACCTTTGAGAGTCCTAGGGCACCGAAAAGCCGAAACGCCAAAACCACGTGTGCTAATCCATTTCGGGACTTCACCTATCGGGATTTCACGATATGTGAGGACAAGATATTTGCCTCTAGATGTCCCGAGTGCCGAAACACCAAAACATTAATTCTAGTGGCCCTATACTCATTTTCAAAGTTTCATACTTCGAGGTTTTGCAAGTCGGGAGTTCAGGGGATGCGATGATAGGAGGTCTCACATCGGGATATTCCGAGAGCCAAACTCCGAAACACTACCTCTAAACATGCTTCGCTATTTCGGGGTTTCCTCCATCGGGATTTCGGGACATGCGACAACAGGAGGTCTCACACTTGGGTTTCCCGGGAGCCGAAACTCTGAAAACTCATAACTTACCCACACACTAGTATTTCGGGATTTCGTAAGTCGGGATTTCGGGACTTGCGAGTACAAGGGGAATACGCTTTTCGGTATTCTGGGTACTAAAATGTCGAAATATCGTAACATACACGTGTATTGTCCTTTCAGGATTTCACCCATCGGGATTTCGGGACTCGCAAGCACAAGGGAATACACAATTAGGTATTCCGGGCCCTGAAGTGCACAAATATCCTATCTCATCCAAATCCTAAACTATTTCAAGGTTTCGGTCATCGGGATTTCGTGACCCGCGATGACCAGGGTTCTTGCCCTTTGATTTCTCGGGTCCTGAAACGCTGAAACACTTATTGGTAGCCACGTGTCCTTATAAATGGACAGTCCAGGTACTCCCATGGACTTTGGGGATCTACGGTCCCGATTTCTTCACTACTTACGAAGATAAAAAGGAAAGGGGTTGAGTCATTTAACGCCCTCATTTCTTCCTCCAATCTAACGGTCATGACTAACCTTAGATCTTCCGACAGGATCTCGTCCGTTGCTCGATACTTATCCACACGCTGTCATTTCAAGATTTTGTAAATTGGGGTTTCGGGATTCGCGAGTACAAGAAAACTCGCACCTAGATACTCCGGGTGCCGAAACTCCGAAAAATCTTAATTTACCCCCACGCTAATAATTCAGGATTTGGCAAGTCGGGGTTTCGGTACTTGCGAGTGCAAGGGGACTCACCCTTGGGTACTCCGGGTACCGAAATGCCGAAATGTTGGGATCTACGAGGACCATTCTCCCTTGTGCAAGAGTTTAAGGCTTAAACTCTAACATCCTCCTTCTGATCCTCAGGTAATTTACACCAGGTTTTGAAGACTAGACTAGAAGGTCTTCTCGAAGGTAAGGAAGTGGTCTCGAAAGGGTGTCTTCGTGAGGAAATCTATCCAAAGCATCAGCTAGGACAAACATAGGAATAAATCTCTCGAGAGCAGACTTGAAAATATGTATTAGTTCATCATATATATATATATATATATATAGATATATATATAGATATATATAAACATAAGCCATACGTGGTCTTTCCAATAAGAACATGTAGCCATCATTTCTGATCAAAACACCATGCAGATAGTCTTACATTGAAACCATTCATAATTGCACAGACTATGAACATACATGTAAGCATATAAATTTCAAGATACAAGATATAACACTTATCAGAAAAACACAAGGTGATGAAACTGTTGAGAGGGGTGCTTGTTTCCACCCAACCGTAGGCTCAGCGAGTCCCAACGGATTTACCACTAGCCACCCTCGAGCTGAGACCACGATGCTACGAGATTGAGTCTCTGTTCGCCAGTGACCGAGAATGAAGGTTACTCTCATTCTTCTCCGCTATCACTCACTATGTATTTTCCAGAGTTCTTTCTCTTTACCTAGCGTCTGCCCCCTAATCGCACACTCTTCCTGCCTTTTCTCTTTTCAGCGAGGTTGTGTGTGGCACGATCTTCCTCGCGATGGTCAGGTCTGAGGACTCTACGGATGGGTGGTTCACTCCCATCCTTCATTACTCATGAGGATCCATTTACCTACCAACCTGGCGAGTCATTTAATTTGGGGCCAGCGAGCCACTCTTGGTTCTCCGGGCTAGTGAAGTCCAAATACGGTATTGGTTTTGGTCAAAGTTAAAGCCACCATTCCAGGTGCCTTCCACCACCTTTCTCTAGCCATCGTGGTCTCTTTTTCAGCACATCCCCCTCTCAGCAGTCCTACAATATATATATTCATAATATTGTTTACATTCATCGACCTTTTTCACAAGGTACATTCACATCACACATTCA
>ML779080.1:145627-184919 GCA_009831015.1 Picea engelmannii | reverse complement strand
ATTTTGTCACTTCTCTTTATTATTTAAATAATCCACCTTGACTTTGTCACTTTACTTTATCATTTAAATAATGATTTCTTCTTTTAGGTCACTTTGACTTCTTTGACCTTGGGGGCTTCAAGCCTTCATGTGGGGGTCCTTCAAGACCATAACTCTCAAACCATGAGGAGTTATGTGACATTCCACATACCACTAGAAATGGCATGACAAGCAATATCCATCTAGGATAGTTTCACCAACAATTTCCTTGATCTTCATCTCGTTATTCCATAAACAAGCATGGGTCCTCCAACCATTCTTCTAGGATAACTCAATCTGCAAAGCGTCTTCCCGTGAGGGATTTCACCATAAGGGGACCACTTTGGAGTTCATCCATTTGTGCACCTTATCAATCATGATAAGACAATAATGAGTCATCAATACATTTTTCCAACAATGCATCATATACCAATGAAATCACATCGATCCATCTTCATCATGTATCAATGACAACTCATTGATCCATCTTCATCTATGCATTCTCATCAAGGACAATTTATAATCAATCACTTGACATCAATCAATAAATCCTTTGACATCAATCAATCACTTGAAATCAATCAATCAAACCATTGGCATCAATGACAACATGATCCAACACATGGTGTGGAAGAAATTATTCCCATTGAGTGTGAAATCCCCTCATTGAAGATAGTTGATGAGCTCATTTCGTACACTTTTGATTTAGAGGAATTCTTTATTCAACTTAAACATCTTGTTGGGTAGTGTCGAGATGTCACCAAGAGGAATGAGGCACATAAAAAATGTGTCAAATTTTAGTACAAGAAGTTTGTCTAGCCTCATGTTTTTTCCAAAAGTGATCTAGTCTTGGTTTACGACCAGGACAAAGATATCATTGGGGAAGACAAGTTTAACCTGATGTGGCACGGGCCTTACATCATGAGGTGTGTATTGAGGAAGGGAACTTATGAATTTGAATATTATGAGGGGAATGTGTTGGAATATCCCAGAAATGGGCTCTACCTCAAGAGGTACTACGCATGAGCAACAATGCTTGGGAATTTTCCCCTTTGTAGTTGTTGTATATTGATAGTATTTAGGACTAGTTTAGTTTTATTTTACTTTGTCCTTTGCTTATTGTGCTTCTTCTTGGTTGGAAAGTGTTAATGGAATCAAACTTATTTATAGGATTCACAGATGATTCTATCCTTCACACTCAAATGCTTATGTCGCTTGGGTGATTTATTCTCCCTTGGGCCAGTTGGTTACTTCAAGAGGCACTTGTCTCAGGCCTACGACCAATAATATGGTTGAATATAGAATTGCGATTAAACTCCTTGTAGATGTCATATCACATGGAATTCAATCTTTGGAAGTTTTCTTATATTCCCATTTAGTATTCTCATTTAAATGGATATTATCGTGTTCATGACTCTACCCTTCTCCAACGATTCCTATAGATATGTCTTCGAGAGTGTTCTTTTTATTTTATTACTTACGTGTACTTTCCTAGGAGTCATAATCTCATTATTGTCATGATAGATAATTATGCGTTAGATTGGAAATTGTTTCATTCATAAACCATAAGCATACATCTACATAAAATCAATTGATTGCATAATCACATAAATATAAGTAAAATATTATCAAAATCTATATATATTATTTCAATATTAATCAAGTACAAAAATATGGACTTTCTTTACAAAATCGAGCTTTTATACCATGATATACATATATATATGGATGATACTACATAGTCTCTATGCATAGGATGAGGTCCCTACCCCTGCATGGGCCTCATAATAACACATAATGACATTTTCCAGACGTAGGAAGATCCTGACCCAAGCTCGTGGTACCCTGACCACCTGTCATTGCATACGCTCTATTAGGTCTTCAATATGTATCATGGAAACTTGGTGAGTGATTCCATCCAATTTTCTTTGAACATGTTATAATACTCTCTCTACATCCTTTCCAGGATGGTATTCTCCCCTTCCTCAACATCTATGCCTCAAATATCCTATTAGACTTACTAGTCCCTCATCTGTTCATTCAAATTTTTTTCTTAGGATATGGTCCACACCAAAAACATTTCCTTGTGGTTGCCTCTTGAGTTATTTTAAAATAAATCATATAAAAATTAAATAGCTTTCAATTTTTTTTTTTTTTTACCTATCTCACTGAAGGTTGCATTGGGAGGAAGTGTCATTTCAGGGTCCCTACAAAATTCTATCCCTTCATTATAGGGATAATCATCAATTTTGATGATTTGTCAAGAACACCATTCAAAAAAATCAGTGTCATACATGCTAATGGCACGCCCACCTCCCAACCATTGCATCAAATATTACCAACAATCCATCTAAGGATCTCAGAGAATTGTTGGTCCAAGTCCCACTGTCAGACTCAATGTTGTCACTCTCTCGAAGAAAAAGGAGTACATGATGCTCCTATAACCAAAATTCTTCATCTTTGCTAACTGTTTGTCTATAAGTTTAACATTCATTGATGCTAGAAGTGAGGTGCACCAATCAAACACTATAGGTCAGATGCACTCCACCCTAGAACATTTGCAAGCATGATTCTTGGTGTAGTGATGTGGATCGCACAATCCAAGTGATGGTAAATAGGATTATCATTAGACACATGATTTTAATGATTCTTGTTGGTATTTATGTACCCACCTTCTAGGCGCACAATATGTGGAAATATATTCATCAATTTTCATGCCACCATTGCCTTGGGTTCTCAAATTTATTGTATCCCCTCGTCGGGAGAGGCCTGTTATAAAATATATATCCTCAACTTCTATTTTCAGAAGTTGGGAATCCAACATGAAGGAATCATCATCTAGGATCCAATACCATATTATCACGTGAAGTAATTAATTTTGTTCTCTCATATTTCTCATAGTGAACAATTTCCATAAACCATAGTTTCGGATTGCATCCAATGCCTCTAGATCCTCTACAACTTGATAATCAGTTTCATCATGTTCCCTCTCTCTCCAAATAATCACCATCATGCATCATTCAGTTAAAGGGAGTGGTTAATAGACATTTTTTTAATTTTGCACGACCTCATACATGCCTTGTAGAGTATACAATCACATATATACATGATCTCTTTTAGTTACATGGGTGTATAGGGAAACCCATAAGTACCTTGTGTGAAAGGAAAACACATATGCACGCCCCCACTCTTTAAAGTTGACTATAGTGATCAATTTTTGACTAAATCAAGAAATTAAATGGTGAAAAATGAAGACCAAAAAGAGATATTTTACTTGGTTCTAACAGTTTGTAAATCCAGTGAACATAGCTCTAGCAATTGTTCATCCAAATTTGAGGGGCTTTTCACCAACAATGAACAATTTGGGTAAAAAAAAATTGGTTTGGTAAAAAGTTCATTTTTTACTATTTAAACAATTTTTAACCCACTTTTATATAGTTTGGAGTCCTCATTGCTTAATTCAACCTAACAAACTCATACTTAACTCGTATGTGAAGTTTGGATTTGAAGTTTTTCAGGTTTGATGAAGAAGATCAATGATTTTTAGTCATTTTTTCGGTATGTTGGTCCATATTTTGACTCTTCGACGGGTATTGCTTTTGATAACTAGTATATAGGATAGGGAATTTTTTCCTTTCACTTTCAATAATTGTGTCATTTTCATCTATGCCTTAGGGTCGATACCACTAACTTGCAACAAAAACCTTTCTCATTGATTAAAAGTGTTGTATTTTATGTGGTAGAGCCTTCCTTTTTTCATAGGTGTCCTAGTTAGTGCCTTGCTATCCATTTAGCACCCATGTTGAAGTTCTTTGTAGAATCAAAAACTCCATTTAGTCCTTCCATGACTTTGTGATGAAGCCTCATAACTTCTTCTCAATCTTTTTCTAGCCAATACTCACAGGGCTCCCATCTTTATGTGTTAAGTTACAATACTGCATTTTTTTTCTACTTGTTCTTTTGATCCTAATGTCAACTTCATATTCCTATCGTATAGCCTATTTCTTATGTATTCTATTCATTTTCCAGCCTTTGCAACTTAACACCTATATTCCTATAGGGAAGGTTCCCCTAAGTGTCTATTTTCTACACACATTCCTTGCATTGAGCATAGGTATGTTTCTTGAGCTTGGAACTAGTTTGTTTGCCAGCGAGACTCATTTCCTCCACTATATTATAGAATTATTTTATTCCTTTTCAAGCTTCTATAACATCAAAAAGACAAAAAATTCAAATACAAAAAAAAGGATGGGAAAGAGTCAAGTTCTTAGTATGTGTTTGGAAAAAATCATGTCTCCCTTGAATAAAGCACTAGTTTTGAGTCTTTGTCTCAACAGATTTGGTTTTAGTACAACTTTAGGAAACAAAACCTCATTCCTTGAGTCTTTACTCCTTCAACCGGTTACTATTCTAGTGACTATGGAGATTGTTTTTATGCCCCCCATGTCACAAACTTATGTCATTGTTCATTATTGAGTCTATGCTTCCCATGTCACTTTTGTGTCATGATTTTGTTCAAGGGAAGTTTTAGCCTATGTCGGTTATTCCTTAGAATTCTTGACTTTTCATTTCGGCCTTCTAGTGTCAAGTAATTCTTAAAATCAACAAGAATCTATGTCTTGTACTCGTTCCAATATGGAAGTTCGTCATTGAATTCTTTTTACTGGGTCAGATCTTATTGACTACGACACATTGCTCTGAGATTTTGACCTAGAGTAGCACCTTGGGCCTATTTTTGTCATTGATAGGTTACCTTATGCTCAAAAGATGAAAATCCATCATTGGTTGTTGATTTGGTTTCCCATGTGTTCAATGTCAATACCTCTATTCACAATTTGGGATTTATGTAGTACCTTGGGTTCCATTTTCCTCATTGGTGGAATTCCTCGCCCCAGTTAGTGATTTTAATTAATGTCCATTACTCAAAGGGTCCCTTTCATGCACTATTCCATATGGTGCATGCCAGAGACAAGCCTGGTGGTGTGTCCATCCAATATTTCATCCAAGTCCTTCAAATTATTTAGCCTTCTATTGTTCCTTGTGGTGTATGATGGGGGATTCCTTAATGCCTTCCTTCCAACAGATTTCTTCTCATTCACTCCAACTCATTTTCTATCAGATTTGTATCTAGATTATTTTTAATACCTCGGGCCTTGGAGTCATTAGTGGAAAGTTCCCTCACTATTTAAAGTGGGAATACATCAATGTCCCATAATCGAAAAATTCTACAAGTGTTCAACATCATCGCATTCATTCACACTTTCTAGAATGTACTAGGTACCTTGACACCCATTATCATTATCGATGGTTTATCTCACATTTGTTAACAATCAATGACCAATAATAAAATGGTGTCTCACTATGATCAAATTCAACTCATCTATTCACATGGTGTAGACTTGTACCACCGGGGTTTTCTTTTTAAGACCTCGGGTCTATAGTAGCATCACCTCTTTTATGCTCCTACCTGAGTTTCATTAAACAATACCACTCCTTTACATGACATTGGTACATGAGGAGGATCATTTTTGTTCATATTTTTGATAGAAATTATTCTCCTTTTATTCTAAGACATAGATCCATTATGGATTTGTTCGTGGCTATGATCTCTTTTGACATGGATCCACTATGTACTATTTTTTAGTGGCCATGATCATTTCTTATATACATACTTCATGGATACGCAACGTACTTTATTTTGTTACCATGCTTTCATCAATCCTGAGCATGGGTATTCCTGCCTCGGGAAGAGAGTAATATCATACATAGTTTCTTTAATAGGGATTGTTGTGGTCTAGTGTCCGATGAACTTTTCTTGGGCCCACTACATTAATTCCTCCTGGATTTAATAATTTATTTCAACCATCATCTTCCCTTATGACCTAAAACATTAGGGAGAATCTATTATAGCATGTTTTTCAACTTCAAATGAATATATGCACTTGATGGCTAGATTTTCAAATCCATTTCCCTCTAGCAGACTAAAATCCCCCAATGTTCCTGCTCCAAATCTTTAAAAAACTCTCTATGTATATTCACACAATGATTTTTATATAACAATGTGCATATGAAAATTTATAAACATCCTTCCCCCCTCAGAAACATACATATGCATTTATTTGACACAAAAAAATTTACAAATGCAAATTTTCAAGCAGATTTCACAGGTTTCTCCAGTTCATTACCTCCTATTGTCAGACAATTGGCTTAGTTTGATGGACAATTGGTATGGATTGATGGTTGTCATTGATTTCAACCATTGGAGAGTGATATTGTAGATTGATTTCAACCCTTAGTGATTGATGTCAACCCTTGGAGAAAGTCTGGTAGCACAAAGGTTTGGGTAATGGACCCAAGGTTGTTTCATGTATAATGGTATGAGTTTTAATATATTTGAAGGTAAGAATATTCTATATGGATATTACATTTCATTCCATTTCTAGTGGTATGTGGAACATCACATAACTCCTCATGGTTAGAGAGTTATGGCCATGAGAAGTTGGAGAACCCAGGTTTGGGTAATGGACCCAAGTTTGTTTGATGGATAATGGTATGAGTTTTGATATATTTGCAAGAAATATTATTCTATATGGATAGTACATGTCATTACATTTCCATTGGTATGTGTAACGTCACATAACTCCTCACGGTTAGAGATTTATGGCCATGTGAAGTTGGAGAACCCTCACGAGTCATCTAGA
The DNA here is from genome assembly GCA_009831015.1 of Picea engelmannii. NCBI lineage: Eukaryota > Viridiplantae > Streptophyta > Pinopsida > Pinales > Pinaceae > Picea > Picea engelmannii. Next base: position 178,200 of record ML779080.1, on the reverse strand, counting down.
AGCCCCAAAAGGTTAAAGTAGTCAAAGTGGTTTAAGAGATTTTAGAAGGTAAATAATAAAGTGAAGTGATGAATGCACTATAAGTCAAATTAGATACAAAATAAATTATTTAAATAATAAATTTAATGGAGAAATTACTAAGTGGACAAGTGGTTAGAAGTGGGTTAACCCTAAAATAAGGAAAGTGGGTTAAGATGGTTAAAAGTTAACCCCTTGAGGAAGCTATATGAAAGTATAAATAAGAGGCAAGGCTCTTTCATTTTAATTACACTTGAGCATATTGAATAACTACAGGTGAATAATATAACCAAAGTGTATCTAACCCGAATTTCACAGGGAAGGTGAAGTAAAGAAGGCCAAAATTCAAGGGAGGATAAATTATTTTGATGATGCTTTCTAAAGTATGTTATTTACAGGTCATCTCACCATTTTTGTAATAAATTTTTTTCTATAATGATTCAGACCGTTGAATTGGGAGATCATTGAGGATACAAATTTCATCTTGTTGGTCGTTGTATTTTTGGAGTTACACGCCGTGGAAACTAGGGTTTGTGGCTAGTCCTGAAACTAGTCTAAAACAAGTATTTCGGGTAAAAATGTCATAACTTATTCATAACATATCCAAATTCAGTAAGACAAAATGTATTGGTTAGAGTACATTTTGTAGTATTATGTGTACAATTTTTAGATCCATACAACAAATATTCCTTGCGGGGAACGCTCTACAAATTCGTTCTCTAGAATAAGCCAGAATTCAACAAGGTATGCCATTTTTGCTATAACTCCTTTTATGAGAGGTTCCAAGTAGTGAAGTCTGGAGGAATTGCATAAAAGACACTGAAGAAAATTGTGTACCATTTTTATATCTTTATTCATTACAGGTACATAGTTATTATTATTTCAAGTTAGGGTTGTTGACTAATCCAAAATTAGTCATGTGAGACTAAAGTAAAGTTTGATGAAAATGCTAGTCTCTTGTTGTTAAAGTTAAGGAAGGTTTGCAAGTATGTGATATTATACACCAGGTCTATTACAGAGTTACAAATCAGATTTGGATGATGAAATTGATGAGGGATTTTGGTTGAGGTACATGTTGGGTACATGGTTGAGACAAGTAGTTGATTAGTTGGCACATACATGAGGTGTATAGTTGATGATGTTGGTACATATTGATGATTCATAGTTGATGAGTAGTTGATACATGATTGGTACATACTTGGTACATGGTTGGAGGGACTTGTTAGTAGTATTGTTGACATATGGTTTATGGATTATGTAACATATGTGTATTGGTATATTATTAGAAGCACATATTGATCTTGGTGATGATTATGAGTTGTTGTGTTTGCTTGGTTGATGCACATATTTGAGAGTTTTCTTGGTGATTGATCTTGGTGAGTAGATATGATTTGGTTGATAAGATTGATGAGACAATTTGTTTTGATAGGTTGTTTGGACAGGTTGTCGTGACATGTTATTTGCACAGGTTTGGTGCATGGTTAATGCACTTGTTCATGGTACAGGTTGATGTACAGGTTGGTGCATGGTTGATGCACTTATTTATGGTACATGTTTATTATAGGTTGTTTGGTATAGGTTGGTGCATGGTTGATGCACTTGTTTATGGTACAGGTTGATTACAGGTTGAGGTGCAGGTTAATGCATGGTTTAGGTTATTGGTACAGGTTGTTTGGTGCAGGTTGATTGGTACAAGTTTACATCAGTATATCTCACAGTGATAGTATGACAGTGGTTCCATTATCATACTTATACATCAGGGCGGTTGGATGGGGTAAGGACAAGTGATTTTATCCACCTTCCGGTTGTAGCCAGAGAACATAGGGGGTTGTAGCCTCCTTCTGGTTGTAGCCAAAAAACTGGGGAGTTGGAGCTTCCCCCAGGTTGTAGTCTGAGAAACTAGGGGGTTGGAGCCTCCTTCCAGTTGCAATTGGAAAACAAATGAAGTTTTTGCTTCCAATGAATGTAATTATTAAAGACATATAAGAAAAAACATTATGTGGTTTTCTCCCTCTTTGGGTTTCCATGTAAAAACAATGGTGTATTGTGTATGTGTATGATTGCTCATTTTTTCATTGTTTATTTACTATGCAACTATTGGATGATAATGATACATTGATATAACACTTGCATATTGTGGTTAAAAATGATTGAATTTCTCTATTACAGATTCACCCCCGCCTCTCAGTAATCCAACACCTATAGACTTTGTATAACTACTCCAATTGAATTTTTAAATTATAAATACATTCCATTGGGTAGAGGAGAGGAATCATTCATTGAAGCACCATTATGCTAAAAAATATTTCCGAGTCTGCAAATCCCTTTCATCCCAAGTTTTAAGATCTGTCTCCACTATTTGGAAACCCCTATCTCTAGCCATCTTTCCCCTTATTATCTTTTTATGAGGAACAATACCATCTTCTTTCCTTCACTCACTTGGAGTAAGGAACCAAGAGGTTATCCTATCTTCATTTGCTTGGGAAGAGGAATCTGGATATCAATTCAAGTCAGTGCCACAGTAGGATCATGTGTTATCTATACATACTACTTGTAGTTAATAAAAACGAGAATTCTCTTCTTTCATATCCAATATGGTGTTGCTTTGTTAAAAAAAAAATAGTTATGATTGATTTCATCTATTGGTTAATTGCTTCAATAACTGATCTTATCTTGTATTGGTTGTTAGAAGTTAGTTAAATAACTACTTTTATTGCAGAATTGTGTTCCTCTGTGTGTGGGTCTGCAAGGAGAATACTGGAGCGAGGTATTGGAGCAAGGGATTACAAGAAGAATCTTCTTCAAACTTCAAGGTCTAGATAAGTGGTTATCCACTCCTAGTAGTTTGTTAAACTTCTTAATCTTCTTTTCAATTTTGAGTCAGTTCTTCAGGTATCCACTTTGTTGTGTCTTTTAACCCAAGTCATAGAGGATTTATCCTTATCATCACAAATTGGGCAATCATTGATTGAATAATTTAATTAAGTTTGTAAATGTTTTTAATCATCATATTGTATCTTCTTACACAACAAATAATTCACTTTGAAAAATGGTTAAACATTATATAATGACATTAAATTATTACCATGGAAAAATGACATTAAATGATTATAAAGTTAAAGTTAAACATTATATGGTATCTCAAATTTAAATGAGTGGTACATAAAAAATTTGATTTTAAAGCATAGATTTAATCATTAATGATTTTAATCGTTAGCATACCCAATACATTATATAAATGAAACAACATCAACATCAATTAATATAAAAATATACAATATACATGAATAATATATCAAAATCAATCTATATGTTAGATATACATCTCAAATATGTCAAATATAACATCTCAAATCCAAATGAGTGACACATATCAAATTTAATTAAAAAATAAGAGAAATTAGTAACAATATAAATAATTAACATACACACAATACATTTTATAAATAAAACAACATCAACATCATCATGATGTAAAAAAAGACATAATATATATGAAAGATAATATCAAATAAATATATAAATATAAATGTCAAATATATGTGTAAATTATACATTGCAACAATCAAATATATACATGTGAACAACTGATATAATATAGGTTTTCTAACAAAACTAGAGACATCTAAGGTGACAAGAGAAGGCGAGATTATCTTTGGCACTAGAGGAAATGTAGAGATATTATACTCTTAGAACATTGGGCATGCCACCAACAACCAGACCAAGGCCTATGCTCTTTACCAAGGTATTCAATTGGCAAGGCAACACGACATTGATTCCATTAATCTTCTTTGGGATTAAAAAATTATCATTAACCATGTGAGGATGAGGTAACTACCTTCAGATAATCACTTAAGTGCAATCTTTCACCAAATCCACTAGGAGATAGATTCATTGCAAAGTATGGAACCTTTGCATGTTCTAAGGAAAAATAATGCAGTTGCACACTAACAAACTAATATGGCCATCCAGAAAACACTAGGGACATTGAAGGTTAATGAGAGGTCCACTTCACACTATATCCCATGATTAACCTTAAGACATTTGGTCTCTTCCTAAGTTATGGGTCACTCAATATGAAATATATGACACGTAGGGTGATGTTTTTCTCCCATGGGGAGGGACCTCTATATGAAATCTCCTCCACACACAGAGACAATAACTATATGTACCTTCATCCTCCACGAGCATGTAAATATTTTCTCACTACAAGGTTGCAGTCAACTCACTCGGATTGGCATCGCTTTAGCAAAATGAATAGGGTACTTTTCTCTCATATGTTGGCATCATCACATTATGCGATGACATCACCCATGCAAGAAGCAAATATTTCACCTCAATTATGGTTTATTATTTCGTGTTGAAGCATTTCTCTCCCCGTGATTATGACAGGTGATTTATGTCATCATTCCTGGAAGCAGATTCATCATTGTTTGGGTTGCACCTCCTTGATCTCCCCTTCTCTATCTCAGAAGCTCTTGGAAAATTTCAAGGAAGAGCCTCTAACCTTCTGTTGGGTTATATAAGCACATTCCACATGCAATTCTTGGTGTGTTCAGAACAATGCAAAAGGGTGAGGCTATTAGTTCGAGATGGCATGGGGAACATTCATAGGATGACTAGATAGACCTCGTCTCCACGATTAAGGCAATTCAGATTGAAGTAACCGGATTATCAACTCATGTTCTCATGGTCTTAATGATGACGAATCCTGGGGGTCCTTCAAATTGTTGGACATGTGGGTTATGGGACCACAATCTAGACTGTAACAAGTCCATTGGAACAACCTCGGCTCATTCAACAATACCCTACTGTTATTTTCAATACTTTTAGGAAATATGTGTCCCAAAGCACCGATAATTTACCATATGTTCCATATGACCATGAGCAGTGATCAAGCGCTAAGTCAACAAGCACTTAATTGATATCGATGGTCACAAATTATTTGAACTTTGAGATGAATGACTTTGATGCTTTTCATGGTAAAACGCATTTCACAAATCTCAAGGCAGCGGGGGCTTGAAATAAATGTCGTGGAAACACATGGATGAGCACTGGAAGACTACGATTATTTTAGGGTTTGCCTCTCCATTAACTCACTCACTGGTTAGCTTGCAAAAGGGATGGATCACCATCAATCCTTTTCGATCAATGATCGATCATTCACCATTCTGGAAGACTTGCAAACGATTGTTTATTCCTCTCCTCACTCACAATTACATGCAGGATTCATAAAATCATGATTAAAAACACAACTATAAATACACAGATATACCCAAATAATACACGACTTTCATATATATTCAAGATCTATTATAGATTAAGGCCTCTATGGGCCAGATCACCTCTCGACTGATCTACCTCTCGCCCTGGTATTACATTGTGTACGGGCCTCTCTAAGCACAAAGGATTACACACATATATAGAAAACAAACAAGGATCAGATCATGAATTAAGATCTGATCTTCCCTCAACAATTCCCTAAGATCGCTAATAATCCCTTAAAATCTGCTTAGCATAGCAGTTGCAAAAACAAATTCAATCAATTTTTAGAGGAAATTGTATCCTCGAGGCCACGTCCACCTATGGAAGGTTCGAATTTCAAATTTGACTTGGGGGGGTTGATGCTCTTGCATCAAACTCTTGGGGTACAAAATTATTCATGATCTCATGATCATGTGTTGTTGCATCTCGTCTCCTTCCTCTTCATGTATCACTGATCTTGTCCATATGCTCAACAATGATCTACAATAAATCCTCCACTGACACCTCACCGACTCTCCTCCTCTTGATCAACCTTTTGGTATCGTAGTTTCACCTCCTTTGGAACCTTTTGAGCTTCCTTTTCTCCTCTGGTTGTTGTATGTTGCTCACTCTAGAAAATTCTACCCACAATCGCAACTGTAGAATTGTCCAACAACTTCTACCCAACCACAACTGGAATTTGTTTTCCAACATGTAGGAAATATTTCCATTCTCTGATACCACTTGATGAAGATGTAAATTTTGGGTCCTTCGAATCATCAAACCTGTGGGTTATGGGCCCAAAATTTGGACTGTAACAATTCCATTGCAACAACCTCATCTCGTTCAACAATAACCTGGTGTTATTGTCAATCCTCTTTACAAAATTTGCATCCCAAAGCATTGATCCTTTACCATATGTTCCATACGACCATGATCATTGTTCAAGCGCTAAGTCAACAAGTGCTTAATCACGATCAAAGAATATGACTTGTTTGACCGTTGAGATGAACGACTCTTTTCGGGGGCCAAGGAATTTCCCAAATCTCAAGGTAGTGGGGGCTCGAAATAAATTTCGTGGCAACGCGTGGATGAGCGTCAGACGACTACGATTATTTCAAGGTTCGCCTCTCTGTTAACTCCCTCGTTAGTTAGCTTGTGAAAGGGATGGATCATCGTCGATCCTTTTCAGTGATCGATAGTCGATCATTCACCATTCTGGTAGACCTGCAAATGATTGTTTATTCCTCTCCTCACTCACAATTACACTCAAGATTCATGAAATCGTGATTAAAAACGCAACCATAAATACACAGAGATACCCAAATAATACATGAATTTCATATATATTTGAGCTCGATTATAGATTAAAGCCTCTATGGGCCATATTGCCTCTCGGATGATCTACCTCTCGCCCTGGTATTACATTGTGCAGGGGCCTCTCTAAACACAAATTATTACACACATTGATCCAGGTGGATATCGGTGGCCACCCACCTTTTCTGACTGGCACAAAACAGTTTTCTGGCAATTTTGGCAATTTACTATTTTTAGCAGGTTTTAACTTTCGGGGCCATTTTGAGGGCCTAAATGAAGGTTTTTTGAGATAGAGGTTCTCAATGATATCCAAAGGCATAATTTATCCCCCAAAATGAATCTCCTCGACGATACCTTTCCAACGAGCTATCACACGCCTAAAATGGAGATCGTATGCAAAAGTTATGACCCCGGGAAGTTGATGTACTAACTTACCCAAACAGGGCCCACATGACTTTTGGCGTTTCATCTCCTAGGGTTAGGTTTTTGGATGTCTATGACTTTTGGCATTCTCGTCTATTGTAAAAAGTCCTCTAGAGCCTCATTGTAATCATCTTCTCATGGATGCGAGTAGCAGCCACATCTCTTCTCAGAGATAAGCTACCAGCGCCCTAGCTAGTTTATTTACATTCTGTCTATAAGCATATTTCAGTCATTTGTTATTAATGAAATGAAGTCTTATTTCTGCGGCATCTCTGTGTTTATGTGTATTTCTGTGTTTCATTGTGTTCCTACATAAATCCGGATCACACATATATAGAAAAAAAACAAGGATCAGATCATGAATTCATATCTAATATTCCCTCAACAATTCGCTAATATAGCTAACAATCCCTTCAAATATGCGTAACATAGCAGTTACAAAAACAAACTTAATCAATTTTTGGAGGAAATTGTATCCTCAAGGCCACATCCGCCTCTAGAAGGTTCGAATTTCAAATTTGACTTGGGGGGTGGGGGGTTGGTTGATGCTCCTGCATCAGTTCTTATAAATAATAGTGCAACATAGACAGGGGAAACAACAATTGAAGTATGAGTGTGCAATGTTAAGGTCACAACTGGAGGAGCTTCATCTCTGGCATAGTTGCAACATGCCTTCTAGGAAAATGATGGAAAATTCAAAGGGAGCCTCATCCCAAAATTCATCGAGCCTCTTATGGACCTGAACTCTCCTTCAAACTCTGAATATGTTTCCTCTGGTGGCTAGGATCCTCCTAATCATTAGTTTTTGTATGATGTGCTTCTGTTTATTTATCCTAGGTGTGTATTACAAGCTATATTTTGGGAACTTTTTTGTCATACAATCCTTGTGTAAGCTAGTAGATAGTCATTTTGAATCCTCATCTAGTCTTCGTACTATGTAAAAATTTAATGGGGTGGCTGAATTTTTCAAAACTATGTACTCTTCCTGCGAGTTTTCTCACATCTTCTATCAATAATATTCTCCATTTTTAGTAAAAAAATAAATAAAGATAGAGGAATCATTACATCCAGTGGATACTAGTGTAGAATCAATAGCAAGTGCAATAGGTGTAGCAACTGGTTGGTTGGTTGTAGGAGGATATGGTGGTTAGTTGGATGTTAGAGGGGGATATGGTGGCCAGTCAACTGTTGGAGAAGGAGATGGTGGTTGATTGATTATTGGAGGTGGAGGAGATGGTGGTCGATTTTCTTGTGTAATAGATGGAGAAGGTGGTGGAGGAGGATTTGTATTAGATTGTGTTTGTTCTACTCATGCAAGAGGTGGTGGGGGTGGATAGGGAGAGGGAGGTCAAGGATCACCATCCTTAGAAAATGAATGTGAATTAGGATAATTTGAAGAATAAGAATGTTGGTAATGGCAAGCCCTCAACCTATCGAGTAGGTTGATAGCACCGATAACATTGTGCATCGATAATGCCATATTTCATGGAAGGTCACACATATTAGAGCAAGATCAAAGCCTCACATGATCATGCTAGGTTGTCTAGGGACAAATCCATGGAAATCCATCACTACACATATCTAATTTGTTAAATCTTGATGGAAGTTGTGTTTTGGCCTACATCACAACTAGGTCCTTGTATTTGAGGTAGCTCATCAGCCTTCTCTATGTCCTCATCTTATTACGGAGGAACCTCCCCAACATATGCGTTAACATCTAAAGAATAGTAGACAACAATAATTATATAATTTATACAAAATTTTACAATAAATTACATGTGCATTAAATTATATTAAAAAATATGCATGTAGATGAATCAAGACATAACCATAATGTTACCTCTAGCATCTAGTGCCTCTACCTTAGTAAATAGTATGTTCACACATCCTCTCCAATCCATCCTTGCATATGGAATTTACAATATTGAGGGTGTGATAATCCTTAATAGCTAGCAACTCTAATACATCAAAAGCGACTAACGTACACAACAACTTTGATTGGTCCCTCTTGGGAAATATCTACCCTTGCATCCACATATGCACATCAATCATTGGCCTATAAGGGATGTGGTCAAATTTTAGTTAAGTGACCATAAATATCTCAAAAAACAAAGTAAATATCTCTGAACCAAAGGGGAAGACCATCCTCCCATCAAAAATAACATGATAGTGATATAGAGAAAAACAAAACTATCTTAAAAAATGATAGACAATCTAATCAGTCTAGGCCTTTAAACTAAAGTATCTACATAGTGAAAAAAAAGGGTGATTAATGCGCTACCCATCATAGGTATAATGTGCCATTTTTGTGACCATAAGTGATAGGCATCTAACCTCCTTGCATCAAATGCACCTAAATTCAATTGGCCACAATAAAATTGGAATTCACTAGGGTCAGTGCTATCCACACTAAGATATCTATATGAATACAAGATATCTCTTGAAACACCAAGTAGAAGATTAGGGAACCAGGGAAAATTCTCCCCTCTCCAAGGCATCCCAATGATGAAATAAATATCCTCATTTATGGGTTGATGAAAAAGATTAGGACCAACCCTGAATGATTTCCTCACATGATCCTAGTGATGAATTAATTGCATCAATAAGTGCATATTCCCCTTGAGGGATGTAGAGTCCTTATAAAACTTAAGGAGGCCAATATCCCTCAAAATAACACAATTCTATGTTTTATTAGAGTGAGGGTACATATCCCTCTCCCTCTCTCAAGTCTACCACTCCCATAGAAAGTTGTATGGGTCAAATTCTTATTATTGTTGTTGCTACCATCATCATTTCTATCTTTGATTTACATACAAATTTCATTAGGTGTGTGTGTGTGTGTGCGCGCACGGTATACAATAAATTACAATTCGTATTTATTGAAAATTCAAATTCAATTTTTTTTTTGCAAAAAAACGGTTTACACATCGATGTACCTTAAAAACAAAGACACACCATCCCATACGGTTTTCACTCTGTGAAACTATGGCATAGTGCCTGCATTCGTGGGATATTAAAGAATACCCCTAATTTCACTAGATATTAATAAATACCTCCCAAAATCCTTTTATTAAACCTCCATCCCAATACATCTTTCGAATAAAATAAACCTTTATTTTAACTAGATGCCCCTTTTTATACCACCCAATATATATAATCCCCTTGAGACTGCTCACCCCCAATACATATAATATATAAACCTTACTTTTCATAATTGAAAAAACCCTTTTATGAATGAACGTGATAAAATATTAGTAAAAAAGGTGAAGCCCCCATATACCATCCATAGTGTATAATAACCTCAAGCACATCATAAATAGGGATCCATTTTTAACCTTAATGCATGAAAAAAGTGAAAAAGATTTTATTATTATTGATAATGAGTGCACCACTTACTTAAATTTTAAAGCATAGATTTAATCATTAGCATACCCAATACATTATATAAATGAAACAACATCAACATCAATTAATATAAAAATATACAATATACATGAATAATATATCAAAATCAATCTATATGTTAGATATACATCTCAAATATGTCAAATATAACATCTCAAATCCAAATGAGTGATACATATCAAATTTAATTAAAAAATAAGAGAAATTAGTAACAATATAAATAATTAACATACACATAATACATTTTATAAATAAAACAACATCAACATCATCATGATGTGAAAAAAGACATAATATATATGAAAGATAATATCAAATAAATATATAAATATAAATGTCAAATATATGTGTAAATTATACATTGCAACAATCAAATATATACATGTGAACAACTGATATAATATAGGTTTTCTAACAAAACTAGAGACATCTAAGGCGACAAGAGAAGGCGGGATTATCTTTGGCACTAGAGGAAATGTAGAGATCTTATACTCTTGGAACATTGGGCATGCCACCAACAACCAGACCAAGGCCTATGCTCTTTACCAAGGTATTCAACTGGCAAGGCAACATGACATTGATTCCATTAATCTTCTTTAGGATTAAAAAATTATCATTAACCATGTGAGGATGAGGTAACTGCCTTCAGATAATCACTTAAGTGCAATCTTTCACCAAAACCACTAGGAGATAGATTCATTGCAAAGTATGGAACCTTTGCATGTTCTAAGGAAAAATAATGCAGTTGAATACTAACAAACTAATATGGCCATCTAGAAAACACTAGGGACTTTGAAGGTTAATGGGAGGTCCACTTCACACTATATCCCATGATTAACCTTAAAACATTTGGTCTCTTCCTAAGTTATGGGTCACTCAATATGAAATATATGACACGTAGGGTGATGTTTTGCTCCCATGGGGAGGGACCTCGATATGAAATCTCCTCCACACACATAGACAATAACTATATGTACCTTCATCCTCCACGAGGATGCAAATATTTTCTCACTACAAGGTTGCAGTCAACTCACTTGGATAGACATCGCTTGAAAAATGAATAGGGTACTTTTCTCTCATATGTTGGCATCATCACACTATGCGATGACATCACCCATGCAAGAAGCAGATATTTCACCTCAATTATGGTTTATTATTTCATGTTGAAGCATTTCTCTCCCCGTGATTATGACAGGTGATTTATGTCATCATTCCTGGAAGCAGATTCATCCTTGTTCCGGTTTCACCTCCTCGATCTCCCCTCCTCTATCTCAGAATCTCTTGGAAAATTTCAAGGAAGAGCCTCTAACCTTCTATTGGGTTATATAAGCACATTCCACATGCAATTCTCGGTGTGTTCAGAACAATGAAAAAGGGTGAGGCTATTAATTTGATATGGCATGGGGAACATTCAGAGGATGACTAGATAGACCTCATCTCCACGATTAAGGAAATTTAGATTGAAGTAACTGGATTATCAATTCATGTTCTCATGATCTTAATGATGACGAATCCTGGGGGTCCTTCAAATTGTCAGACATGTGGGTTATGGGACCACAATCTGGACTGTAACAAGTCCATTGCAACAACCTCAGCTCATTCAACAATACCCTAGTGTTATTTTCAATCCTTTTAAGAAAGTTGTGTCCCAAAGCATCGATAATTTACCATATGTTCCATATGACCATGAGCAGTGATCAAGCGCTAAGTCAACAAGCACTTAATTGATATCAATGGTCACGAATTATTTGAACTTTGAGATGAATGACTTTGATGCTTTTCATGGTAAAACACATTTCCCAAATCTCAAGGCAGCAGGGGCTTGAAATAAATGTTTTGGAAACGTGTGGATGAGCATCGGAAGACTACGATTATTTCAAGGTTCGCCTCTCCATTAACTCACTCACTAGTTAGCTTGCAAAAGGGATGGGTCACCATCAATCCTTTTCACTCGACAATTGATCATTCACCATTCTAGAGGACTTGCAAACGATTGTCTATTCCTCTCCTCACTCACAATTACACGCAGGATTCATGAAATCATGATTAAAAAAACACAACCATAAATACACAGATATACCCAAATAATACACGACTTTCATATATATTCGATCTTTATTATAGATTAAGGCCTCTATGGGCCAGATCACCTCTCGACTGATCTACCTCTTGCCCTGGTATTACATTGTGTACGGGCCTCTCTAAGCACAAAGGCTTACACACATATATAGAAAACAAACAAGGATCGGATCATGAATTAAGATTTGATATTCCCTCAACAATTTGCTAAGATCACTAATAATCCCTTAAAATCTGCTTAGCATAGCAGTTGCAAAAACAAATTCAATCAATTTTTAGAGGATATTGTATCCTCAAGGCCATGTCCGCCTATGGAAGGTTCGAATTTCAAATTTGACTTGGGGGGGGGTTGATGCTCTTGCATCAAACTCCTAGGGTACAAAATTATTCATGATCTCATGATCATGTGTTGTTGCATCTCGTCTCCTTCCTCTTCATGTATCACTGAGCTTGTCCATATGCTCAACAGTGAGCTACAACAAATCCTCCACTAACACCTCATCGACTCTCCTCCTCTGGATCAGCCTTTTGGTATCGTAGGTTCACCTCCTGTGGAACCTTTTGAACTTCCTCTACTCCTCTGGTTGTTGTATGTTGCTCACTCTAGAAAATTCTATCCACAATCACAACTGTAGAATTGTCCAACAACTTCTACCCAACCACAACTGGAATTTGTTTTCCAACATGTAGGAAATATTTCCATTCTCTGATACCACTTGATGAAGATGTAAATTTTGGGTCCTTCGAATCGTCAAACCTGTGGGTTATGGGCCCAAAATTTGGACTGTAACAATTCCATTGCAACAACCTAAGCTCGTTCAACAATACCCTGGTGTTATTGTCAATCCTCTTTACAAAATTTGCATCCCAAAGCGTTGATCCTTTACCATATGTTCCATACGACCACGAGCATTGTTAAAGCGCTAAGTCAACAAGTGCTTAATCACGATCGAAGAATATGACTTGTTTGATCGTTGAGATGAACGACTCTTTTTGGGGGCCAAGGCCTTTCCCAAATCTCAAGGAAGTGGGGGCTCGAAATAAATGTTGTGACAACGCGTGGATGAGCGTCAGATGACTACGATTATTTTAGGGTTTTCTTCTCTGTTAACTCCCTCATTGGTTAGCTTGTGAAAGGGATGGATCATTTTCGATCCTTTTCAGTGATCGATAGTCGATCATTCACCATTTTGGTAGACCTGCAAACGATTGTCTATTCCTCTCTTCACTCACAATTACACTCAATATTCATGAAATCGCGATTAAACACACAAACATAAATACATGGAGATACCCAAATAATACATGAATTTCATATATATTTGAGCTCGATTATAGATTAAAGCCTCTATGGGCCAGATCGCCTCTCGGATGATCTACCTCTCGCCCTGGTATTACATTGTGCAGGGGCCTCTCTAAGCACAAAGGATTACACACATATATAGAAAAAAAAACAAGGATCAGATCATGAATTCATATCTAATATTCCTTCAAAAATTCGCTAATATATCTAACAATCCCTTCAAATATGCTTAACATAGCAGTTACAAAAACAAATTTAATCAATTTTTGGAGGAAATTCTATCCTCAAGGCCACATCCGCCTCTAGAAGGTTCGAATTTCAAATTTGACTTGGGGGGGGCTGGTTGATTCTCTTGCATCAGATCTTATAAATAATAGTGCAACATAGACAGGGGAAACAACAATTGAAGTATGAGTGTGCAACGTTAAGGTCACAACTGGAGGAGCTTCATCTTTGGCATAGTTGCAACATGCCTTCTAGGAAAATGATGGAAAATTCAAAGGGAGCCTCATCCCCAAAATTCATCAAGCCTCTTATGGACCTGAACTCTCCTTCAGACTCTGAATATGTTTCCTCTGGTGGATAGGATCCTCCTAATGATTAGTTTTTTTATGATGTGCTTTTGTTTATTTATCCTAGGTGTGTATTAAAAGCTATATTTTGGGAACTTTTTTGTTATACAATCCTTGTGTAAGCTAGTAGATAGTCATTTTGAATCCTCATCTAGTCTTCATACTATGTAAAAATTTAATGGGGTGGCTGAATTTTTCAAAACTATGTACTCTTCCTACGAGTTTTCTCACATCTTCTATCAATAATATTCTCCATTTTTAGTAAATAAATAAATAAAGATAGAGGAATCATTACATCCACTAGATACTAGTGTAGAATCAATAGCAAGTGCAATAGGTGTAGCAACTGGTTGGTTGGTTGTAGGAGGATATGGTGGTTAGTTGGATGCTAGAGGGTGATATGGTGGCCAGTCAACCGTTGGAGGAGGAGATGGTGGTTGATTGATTGTTGGAGGTGGAGGAGATGGTGGTCAATTTGCTTGTGTAATAGATGGAGAAGGTGGTCGAAGAGGATTTGTATTAGATTGTGTTTTTTCTACTCATGCAAGAGGTGGTGGGGGTGGAGAGGGAGAGGGAGGTCAAGGATCACCATCCATAGAAAATGAATGTGAATTAGGATAATTTGAAGAATAATAATGTTGGTAATGGAAAGCCCTCAACCTATCGAGTAGGTTGATAGCACTGATAACATTGTGCATCGATAATACCATATTTCATGGAAGGGTCACACATATTAGTGCAAGATCAAAGCCTCACATGATCATGTTAGGTTGTCTAGGGACAAATCCATGGAAATCCATCACTACACATTTCTAATTTCTTAAATCTTGATGGAAATTGTGTTTTGGCCTACATCACAACTAGGTCTTTGTATTTGAGGTAGCTCATCAACCTTCGCTATGTCCTCATCTTATTATGAAGGAACCTCCCCAACATATGCGTTAACATCTAAAGAATAGTAGACAACAATAATTATATAATTTATACAAAATTTTACAATAAATTACATGTGCATTAAATTATATTAAAAAATATGCATGTAGATGAATCAAGACATAACCATAATATTACCTCTAGCATCTAGTGCCTCTACCTTAGTAAATAATATGTTCACACATCCTCTCCAATCCATCCTTGCATATGGATTTTACAATATTGAGGGTGTGATAATCCTTAATAGCTAGCAACTCTAATACATCAAAAGCGACTGACGTACACAACAACTTTGATTGGTCCCTCTTGGGAAATATCTACCATTGCATCCACATATGCACATCAATCATTGGCCTAGAAGGGATGTGGTCAAATTTTAGTTAAGTGACCATAAATATCTCAAAAAATAAAGTAAATATCTCTGAACCAAAGGGGAAGACCATCCTCCCATAAAAAATAACAAAACTATGATAGTGATATAGAGAAAAACAAAACTATCTTAAAAAATGATAGACAATCTAATCAGTCTAGGCCTTTAAACTAAAGTATCCACATAGTGAAAAAAAAGGGTGATTAATGCGCTACCCATCATAGGTATAATGTGCCATTTTTGTGACCATAAGTGATAGGCATCTAACCTCCTTGCATCGAATGCACCTAAATTCAATTGGCCACTATCAACTTGGAATTCACTAGGGTCAGTGCTATCCACACTAAGATATCTATATGAATACAAGATATCTCTTGAAACACCAAGTAGAAGATTAGGGAACCAGGGAAAATTCTCCCCTCTCCAAGGCATCCCAATGATGAAATAAATATCCTCATGTATGGGTTGATGAAAAAGATTAGGACCAACCCTGAATGATTTCCTCACATGATCCTAGTGATGAATTAATTGCATCAATAAGTGAATATTCCCCTTGAGGGATGCAACGTCCTTATAAAGCTTAAGGAGGCCAATATCCCTCAAAATAACACAATTCTATGTTTTAATAGAGTGAGGGTACATATCCCTCTCCCTCTCTCAAGTCTACCACTCCCATAGAAAGTTGTATGGGTCAAATTCTTATTGTTGTTGTTGCTACCATCATCGTTTCTATCTTTGATTTACATATAAATTTCATTAGGCGTGTGTGTTTGTGCACACACACACACACACACACACACACACACACACACACACACAACATAAGCGTATACAATAAATTACAATTCTTATTTATTGAAAATTCAAACTCAATTTTTTTTCGCAAAAAAACGGTTTACACATCGATGTACCTTAAAAACAAAGACACACCATCCCATAC
Source organism: Picea engelmannii (assembly GCA_009831015.1). Classification (NCBI taxonomy): domain Eukaryota; kingdom Viridiplantae; phylum Streptophyta; class Pinopsida; order Pinales; family Pinaceae; genus Picea; species Picea engelmannii. The sequence continues at coordinate 161,596 of ML779080.1, read as the reverse complement.
GGTTTTCACTCTGTGAAACTATGACATAGTGCCTACATTCGTGGAATATTAAAGAATACCCCTAATTTCACTAGATATTAATAAATACCTCCCAAAATCCTTTTATTGAACCTCCCTCCCAATACATTTTTCGAATAAAATAAAACTTTATTTTAACTAGATGCCCCTTTTTATACCACCCAATATATATATATATATATATATATATACCCCTTGAGACTGCACATCCCCCAATACATACAATATATTAACCTTATTTTTCATAATTAAAAATCTCACTTTATGAATTAACGTGATAAGATATTGGTCAAAAAGGTGAAGCCCCCATGCACCATCCATAGTGTGTAATAACCTCAAGCACATCATAAATAGAGCTCCATTTTTAGCATTAATGCACGAAGAAGGTGGAATAGCTTTTATTATTATTGATAATGAATGCACCACTTGTAGAGGGGCACTGACACAAAGATGATGTGCCTTGTATGCTAAGGTGCACTACCAACAACACATCCATACATTCTAGAATGCATCAAGAACTTTTGAGAAATTTTGATTTATAATGTTGATGGTGCACTTAGAATGTAAGAGCGCATCGACAATTGAGTGCTTCCTAAAATATAGGAAAGCATTGCTAAATTCGTGAAGCTTTTAAATTTAAATAAAGTTTGTTAGTATGTTTGGTATACACAGAGGCACCACTAATAGTGCCTCCATACATTTCCTAGAGCATTGATAGGTCTAGGATATTTTGTACATAGATTTCACTCAATAGTGTGTTTATAATATTGACACACGCCATAAATGGTGCCACATAATATTATGAACAACACCAACAAAGTGATGTATTTTTTGCTAATTAGTTTTGTTTTATGGTACGCTTATGATGTGCAATAAAACTGATAGTGGTGTTATTGAACATTTAAAAACACTTTGAAAAGTGAAAGAAAACGTTTAATTTTAATAAAATCTATTAGAGTGTGTGTGAAAAGTATGGAGGCAATGCTAACGATATATCCATACATTTCCTAAAGCACCAATAAGTTCTAGATATTTTTCAATGTAGTGTGCACTCAATGGTGCATTTATAATATTGAGAAGCATCGAACATAGTGCCACTTAGATAATAACATTTATTATTTGTTTTCTACAATGTACTTTTCTATAAAGGACATAGTAGTGGTTCTATTGAACATTGAAAAACAAATCGGACAATGAAGAAAAATGATTTATATAAATAAAACTTGTTCATGTGCATGATATGTAGGGAGGCAACATAGTGGTGCATCTATATATTTCCTAGAGAACTAACAAGTTTGAGATATTTTTGTGCATGATATGTAGGGAGGCAACATAGTGGTGCATCTATACATTTCCTAGAGAACTAAACTAACAAGTTTGAGATATTTTTGTGCATGATATGTAGGGAGGCAACATAGTGGTGCATCTATACATTTCCTAGAGAACTAACAAGTTTGAGATATTGTTTATAAAAATATCTCAATGATGTATTTATAATATTGAGAAGCATTGAGTATGGTGCTTTTTAATATTATAAAAAGCACCAAACAATATAGGTACCTTTAACAAGTTTGAGATATTTTTTTATAAAAATATCTCAACGATGCATTTATAATATCGAGAAGCATTGAGTATGGTGTTATTTAATATTATAAAAAGCACCAAACAATATAGGTACCTTTAATGTTTTTACTGTTTAATTAATGTGCTTGACATAACATGATGTATTGTTAATGGTGTGTCCTGTAAATTTACAAGATGACTGCATTGTTTAGTGTGAGTTGGATGCACTGAATGCATCATGTGGATTCTTTTTTTTTTTTTTTAAAGAAGATAAATTCATCAAAATTCAACATTTTAATTCACTAAAAATATAAATGAGGAGGTAGCAAACAATTTACCTAGTCTCCTCCTCATCGAGGAGGTATAGTTTCCATGTAGAAAAACAATGAAAATATGGTATTGTTTTGCAAAATTCAGTGACAAGCCAAATCCACTAGTAAAGCGAAGGACTCTACAAATCTGATAAGACAATAAAACCAACAAAGGGGTAGTCATACAAGGATGGTGAGCACTAGTGCTTTATTGTGGGAAGCACTGCAAGAAGGTTAAAAATGAAAATATGGTTTGGTAATTTTTAAATTTTACCCTACATTAGTATGTTTGATAGTATGATGCACTAATGCATTTATGTGTTCCTAGACAATAATTTTTTTTTTTTAAATATGGATTAGAGTGCTTTGTGACGTGCACCAATGTTATTGGTTTATTAAACATATTACTCAGGTTTTGAATTTCTTTAAAACCTAAAAACATATATTTTATAACAAAAGTTTCTAAAACCTACTTTCATGCTTCATACATATAGACACATTGGTGTGCTTATTGTCTAACTATGCATTGGTGTATGAGATATCATGAAATGTTGGAGCATTCACACTAAAACATATTTTTATTTTTTTAAATAAAAACCTTAATTTCATAGAAAAATGTCTAAACTCGTTCGATGTGTTGTAGATTGTTACACATCTATGTGCTTATAAGTTTACAACACTTCGCTTAGAGTTTGATTAAAATTAAAATAAAACATTTATTTTATGGATTAGATATAATGACTTTTGGGGTTTTTGGTTATAAATGCATCGATGCATTATATGTCTGGGTGCACTATTGTGTTTTGTACAATTTAAGTGTACTGATTAAAAAATGTAACGTCATCTATGTGAACCCTAATATGTGATTTTTATTTTTTTAAAATTTTAAGTTATCTACTTAGTTAATTTAATGGCTAGAATATATCGACAAGTGTTGTGTTGAAGTGAAAAAAAAACATTATATATCATCATTGACAATTGTTCATGGTTAATAGGGACCGAAGTTATTACACAATTAAAGATCTCAACGAGTTTATAACAATTAATTGGTTCAAAATGTAATGTTGATTATGTTAAGTCGTTGTCAAAGTTTCATCAACTTGACACAAGGTTGTGCAAATTTGCACAATAAGTTTAGTTAACTTTGTGTATGATTGCACAAGTTGCACAATACATTCGTCAACCTTGTATAAGGTTGCACAAAGTCAACATTCTCAATATACCCTCTCAAAAACACAATTGCACAATATATTTTTGAATCATTATAAAATTACACAAATTAACATAAGATTTATAACAACTCACACATATCACTTATACTATACTTATTATTATTATTATTATTATTTTAAAATAATAAAAATATTTATAACATTTAATAATTACATAAATTTCATAATTACATGCTGATTTCCATTTTTTTTTTAAATACCACTGAACTCAATCTAAATAATTCTAATACATAAAAACCATTGCTATATGTCTATGAGTACACTAACATGCACAATTTAACCATTCATAATCAATGTTGAAATTATAATTAATTCAAATTTAATTGAGATGTGTTTGTTAGATAATTTTACATTAGCGAATTCCGTAAACTTGAATTACTAGATTAGCTACAAAATTCAACATAAAAATTAAGATTAACATAAAATATATTTTACCCAGTCATGGGAATGAAATAAGTTATTATGCTTGGGTCTTTGGGCATAGATCTGATAATTTAGCAGAGGTCCAATATTTTTTTAAGTTTAATACTGTGTTTAATTATAATATATGAATTATATTGTTTTTAATTAAAATATAAAATTCACTTTCTCCATACCAATAACAAATATCATTATATGATTTTTTTTTGCTCATCTCATTCAAGGTGATAGCGCTTATCTCATCCGTAGTGATAGCTGTACGATTAATTGAATTTTTATCATATATAAATTATTTTATATATTAACACTAATTAATTAGTAAAAAGTAATTAAAATATAAATTTTTTTTCACCCAGATACAAAATTTATTTATATTGTCATAAACTCAAAAGGCGTTGAGATCTAGATAATTCAAAATGTATATATCGTACTGTTTGGATAAGCTTAGCCCTGTTGGAAACCATATAATATATTCTCATATTATAGTTAATAAAACCACTGTTAAAAATTTATCCGCTTATTGAAAACCAAAATATTGAAATAGATTTTCAATTTTTTTAAATAAATTTAGTATTTCTATTATATAATATATTTATGTTAAGGCATACACTTATGGACAATGGGTACATTTAATAGGTCGTGATTTTAACCACTAACTTCTTCACTATTATAAAGGCATCGGTTTACATGTTTATTTTTTTACTTTTACTTTTGCCACATCTGAGTGATTAACAAAAATTAAGATTTTGTTACAGAGTGGAGAGCCAGCGAAAACCTTAGGCATTCACTAGCCAGAGTTTGCGGCTCTGCTAGTCTCATATTACATTAATAAAACCACTGTAATTTTTAAAAAATAAACTTAGTATTTGCTGATGAGTTAAAAGTGACATTTATTTCAATTATATATATATATATATGGGTTAATGATAGTGTATTCTTTTTATGATTGGTGGAATCAATAACTAGTTGGGCTAGGACATGGGTGGGCTTTGATCCACTATTTTTTTAATATAATCTCTACCTCAAGGTGTCCCCGTGGCTCCAGGCAGGCCTTCATTGGAATTGAACATTTCTCAATGGTGAAAAATCTAGCTTTCCACCATTTGATCCAACCCCTTTGGGTGATTAGTGTATTTATTATGAATCATAAATAAAATACCTAATTATCATATATATATATATATATATATATATATAGAAAATAATACACGACCAAGCCATACATCAAATTGATATATGAGATCCCTTGTGTGTGGGACAAGGGAAGTCTACCCTACCCCTCTCAATATATATATATATATATATATATATATATAAACCCAAGATTCATAAGTAACTAATTGATAATTAATATTAAACTGTCAAATCAAATTTAGAAGTCACCTACACACTTTTGCCAAGCCCAATTTTTCTTTTTTTACATAGAACATAATATAATACAACCAATGTGGTTCATTACTTGTGATTAGGTTCGATGTTGCATGCACACATGGATGGGCAAATAGATGGGAATGATCTGCAATGGATGGGACTCAATGTGTTGTTGGTACATTTGGATTGAAAGGAATTTGGCCATATTTGAATCAAAGCCCCCATCTTTGGAAAAGATTTGCTATCAAACAATTGTTGCAATGACTCATCATTCTCCCCAGAAAAGTCAGATTTATAATAGACACATCGCCCATAGTTTGCCAACTCATAGGATCTTAGCTTGGTTTGATGGGGCTACGTAGAGAAACGGAAAACAAAGTGGTGTTGGGGGAGTTATTAAACTTAATGAACGAACTGTTTATAAGATGCTTCTAAATTGTGGTGGGGGCACAAACACAAGAGTTGAACCCTTGGGTGCTTGGGCTATACTTATGATGGCACAAAGACTTTCAATTACGGATATCCACATCATGGGAGACTGCAAAATCATTATTGATTGACTAAATGATATTGGCTCTTTGCAGGTAATCTCCATTGACTGCTGGAAAGACAGAGTTAAGGAACTCATCAAGCATTGTTTTGTCATCACATTTGCACATGTTTACAGAGAAGAAAATCAGGAGGTTGATTTCTTATCCAAATAGGCATTAATGGAGCGTCCGAGAGCTATTGCTTTCTATCAGTGGAATGAAGGTCATGGACCAAGAACATATATAAAGATGTACAAGCTTCGCCTACTTGCATCATGATGACAACAAAGTACATCACCGAGGATTGTGGTTATTGTAATGATCTTTCTTTGGCATTGTTTTTTTTGCCCCGACTTTTGTTCTGTGGGGAGCTAGTTTTATTTATGGCCCTGTATTTTGGATAGTCACCTTTTGGATCTTCGTTATCATAAAGTCTCTTGATACGAGGTGTGTTGTAAGGTATTTTGGGTGAAGTAGTCAAGGCTAGGCCTTTGTTTTGTAATGGACATTTTGACAATGTAAACAGATTATATAACTTAATATAATGCACAATTTTCTTGTGGAAAAAAAAATGAATAATTCATGTACAGTTTTTTTTTTAAACCGAATATAATTAAAACCTTAAACTGTTGTACATTGTGTATAACTATAATTTGAAAAATGTTAAATTACATGAATAAAATATATATACTTAGAATATTATCATTATTGCAGTTTTGCATCTACAATTTCTATCATCCCATTTAACATATAGAACATTTCATACAAAATCAATCACAATTGTTCAAATAACATAATTTAAAATTTAACTTGATTGTTGAAGTCTTTGTGTCACTTGCCGAAATTTGTGTCAACTTTGTCAAAGCTTGTTGATAGTTGGTTTGACCCACTATTTTACCTCCTTACCAATTCCTATGGGTACCCTTCTTCCTTAAGGACTATCTAGCTGCAATCGGGTTGTATAGAAAATAACTCTAGCAAAAATATTTGAAGATGGAAGCTTGCAAGCTTCAAAAAATCCTCACTTCTTAATCACCTTCAAATTCCAAACTCTCAATAATGATGATCAATGGTCATGATGTCATTACCACAACCATCCAAGATATGGTGCATAAATGTCCTTTCGTTCATCCCAAGACCCTATTTTTATAGTATTTGAGACTTATGCCACATGATCCCAATGCCAAATTACAAATTATCTTGATTCTTAATATTCATCTTTGCATGTGTCACTCACATGCAAAAATGCATATGTAATTACCATTTAAAACTTGTAAATGAATAATTTCTCTCACCTAGTTTATTTTTACTCTTAAATTTACTTCTAAATGTTTCCTAGATTTTTTTTGAAGATTCTTCTTTTTTGTCACATGGGTATTTTAATGTCCTAATTTTTTTACTAGCTTCTTTACTTAACTCTATCTTACCTATTTTTTTAGTTCAAAATTCAAATTAAGTTAGGATTTTCATTCCTAATTCTTTTTTGACTTATGAGTTCTCTTGAATTGAATTTTCTGTTATTAATTATTTTATTTAAAATAATATCGTGCATAATTTCACAACCTAGGATTTCTTCTTACTATTTTATTTCAATTTGATCTTATTATGAATGGATACTAATAGTAAAAAATGTTATTTTAGGCTATTAATTGTGTTTCTCTTTTCTAATTAAAATTAAACATAATTGTTGTTTTTTCCTACATGAAATGCATAATAATAGTTCTCCTTGTACATTATATTTTTAAAAATCACTTTTCACATTATTTCCATTAACATTTTTTAGTAAACATACCAAGAGTGTCATGTATGTCATGCCCTTCAGGACTTACTTAATGTACTCCAAAAGTGTCATGTGTGCATTTCCTTCAAGTATATAACCTTTGATCAATGGAGAATTGACACAATAGTGGAGACACTATTAACTCCATTAATCCCTTTATTGAGAGACTAATGTATATCGAGGAATAAGTCTTTCACCTTATTGTGCGCCCCTAAGTTGATCCTCGTAAGTGACCGAATCCACGACTTACCCTCATGACAACGTGAAACCACCGAGTAAAAGTGTCCCACACTTTTCAACTACGACCACAGAAAGAGTGCTAGTATATGAAAGTCGGAACATTGTTCCACCTCTCCTGATAATACCTAGTGTAACTCTATATTGCCCCATTACCCATGTGTGGATCCAATCGACAAGCAAAATCCTTGTGCCTTCATTCACTGCATCATTTCATCAATACTTTTCATCATTCACACCAATTATACAAAACATAATTATCAAATAATTACTATTTCCTAACTCAATCTAGAGTCCCAAAATCTTATCAACGATGTTTCTTGTCAATGCGCCCTTATAGTTCCCTATCACACTAGGAAAACTATTGGCAATACCTACAATTAATGTGTCCAAGATTCATGTAAAATCATCAAGAGAATTAATCAACATTATTCATTTCATCAGATCATTGCATGAAATATTTATCTAAGAATCGCATGAATTTAATTTATCCAATTCAACATTCTTAAATTTACTCAATTATAATCTAAAATCAAGTCTTATCCTCATAACAAGAGTCAATAGCCAGGTCATTTGCGAAAAAATTCCCTCAAATAATAATTTTTGTTTGTCATAGTAATTAGATCAAACGAGGCACTACAAAAAACCTCTGCTAAAACCTCCAACCACCTACCTCCACTAACAACCTCTGTTATAAATAAACAATGAAAATTTGTCTTTAAGGTTCTATGAAAACCTCTACTAGATGTTTTCCTAATAGTGAAAGAATCTTATGTCAATGTAATAGTTGTAATGGAGAATATGAGTTTGGAATAACTTCTCTGGCATCGCATTCAAGGGCCTTAGATTACATATCATAGATGTTATAATATTTGTGTACTTTGACACCATAGATTTGTATCATCATACACTAAGTAAAATTAAGGAAATAAGAGTTTCTATGTATAAAAGTGCATTAGAATGGTTTTCTAAACGTATTTTGACTGTGAGCACAGATAAAATTGATGTTAACATATAATCGATATCTAAGAATTTAAATGAGTACAAAGAAAAACACTAGTAGAAAAAAATACAAATAAATAAAATAACGAATCAATTCTTGTTTTTATGTTGCAACATTAGGTAATGAGTTTATACTTTGCAACCAAAAAATGTAGGGGAAATGACCAGATTTATTAAAATGATCCAACAATTCTTACCTTTGATTTCAAGATTATTTCCTTTGAATGAGAAAATGAAAAAATCTTTTCCATGTGCCTATTTCATAGTTTAAACCTGAAAATAGTTTCAAATAGTTCTCTATCAAAGAGAACTATGTCTATTTCCCAAGGAAGGGTAAAACAAACATTACCACTTGCAATATTAAGAGATTTAGATTTAACAAAAACGTCAGCCTATCGTAGATAGTAGGCATGATGAAGCACTTTGATAGGAAATGATTGAAAATCATAGACTTCCAATCCGGTTTAAGGTCATTCAACCATGTAGATAAATTTTTTAGCAAAACATCATACCTGGATCAAATTAAAGAAATGTAATTAATTTAATGTGAACTAGATAAGAATGTTGTTAATAATGAAATATTAAGGTTAGTGCAAATCACAGTTGTATGCATGTAATTAATTTAATGTGAACTAGATAAGAATGTTGTTAATAATGAAATATTAAGGTTAGTGCAAATCACAGTTGTATGCATGAAGAACACAATTTATATGGTAATATTTAACTTGTGATAAGAAACAATACATGACACACATAACACAAACCCAAGGTTAGTGTTGCAAGGTCCTTTTTGGTTTGTAGGTTAATGAGGCCACCTAATCAAATCTGTTAACATCATTCTAAAACTTCTTCTAATCAAATCTGTTAACATCATTCTAAAACTTCTTTTAATGTTAGGATTTATTGAGAAAACATGACCATTTGAGACCATTTGTCAGAATTGGGACTTACACAATTGCATCTTCTCCAAATATGTGTGCAATTAAGATTCACATTAATATGTCTACAATAGGTTATTATTCATTCACACCTATAACTATTTTCATTGCTCCAAATCAACCTAAATTTCACCTTACAAAATCATATTTGATTAGTCTTTGACTCCAACTAGGCCTTAAGATATATCATTTTCTCCAAATCATCCCAAATATGACCATTGCAACAAACCATATATCCGCTTCATGTTAAACCACACCAATGCTAATGAAAAGTGTTTTAGTGGCATATAATCCATGTGCATGCAACATTATTACGACCTTGACCTTTTTGTGATTAAAAAGTGTGTGTGGCTATGAAGATTCAAAACCTCCACCACAAGAATTTCTCAATTCCATCGTTGGTATTATATCCTACTAGTCCCTGCTCTAGTGCAATGTGTCGAATATCAATATTCAAGGCCAACCCCCTTACCACTTGTGCATATATTTTCAATACAAAAATCTATGAAACAGTTTTTTTATTTATATTTTCACCATAAGAATGGAGGAATATAGGGAAGACAATGTTATGCATAATCTCATGTGTGAAACCAATGACCACCATAAAATATCCATTTTTAACAGTTTTTTAGTGGGCTCATAATACACCTAATAACATTAATATTATTTTTCATTAGTGGGCTCATAATACACCTAATAACATTAATATTATTTTTCATCCTTTGAACTTTTTATATAAATATTCCTTTTTATACATGAAGATATTAGCATTTTGTAAAAAGAGGGGATACAAGAGATAAAAAGTGGGAAAGATGATAAAGAGGAAAAAAGGAACATAAGAAAAGAGAAAAAAGGGGGAGAGAATAGAAGAGGAGAGGGAATAAAGGAAAGGGAACAAGGAAGAGAGAAGAAAAATAAGAGGGGGAGAAGGAGGAAGAGGAAGTAGGGGAAGAATATGAAGAACGATAAAGGAAGGGAAAACAAATGGAGAGGAAGAAGAAGAGGAAATGGGGGAGAACAAGAAGAGGAAGAGGAACGAGGATGGGAGAAATAAGAGGAGAAGAAGATGAAGAAGAGAAAGAAGAAGGAACGAGGAGAAAGAGGAAGAGGGAGGATGGTGAGGGGAAGAAGACAAAGAAGAGGAGGAATATGAATAAGAAGAGGAATATGTTCGATAAAATAGATATTCCAACATAGGATGAACACCTTCGGTAACCACTCAAACAACCATATCAAAGATCAACACATCGATGTTTTTACGTGGTAAAACCCCTATGGGGAAACATCCATGGCCCCAACCAACATGGCTACTTGAGGAAATTTATCAATGCAAAAGAAAAATATTACAAGATAGTTTATCACAATTAATCATCAACAAATGACCCTCCATGCTCTTTAAATAGATATCATGGACCAATCAAGTGCTAAGCCATGAATCAATGTAGTCGTTAATATTGAGGAGAATATGAGCTATCAGATCACTCTATGTTGGGAACATATCGTGACCAAGATTACAAATGCATACTAAAGAAACACACTAAGAAACACACTTTAACCTAATGACACATTAGACCAAGTTGATCTTAACTAACTCCTAAGTGTCTAAATATTTTAACATCCCCCCTTAAGAATAAATTGAGATAGGATTGAAGGATTTACAAAGGAGACACAATAGGAGAAGGAAGGATGAATTAGAGACTATCCCCCCTTAATGGAAACTTCTTGAACAACTAATATATATCGAAGTTTGGAAAAATTTGATTTTGTAAGAGACTTTGTGAAAATTTATGCAACTTGATCTTCTATAGGGAAAAAGAGCACTTCAATAACTCGATCATGAATGTGCTTTCTCATGAAGTGTACATGTAGCTCGATGTGTTTGATACACTTATGTTGAACTAGATCTTTGGAAATCTTGACGAAACTTTAATTGTAACACTAGAGGGTGGTCGGATGCTGCTTCTGTAATCCAAACTCTAAAAGGATCTGTCGAATCCACTAGGCTTCTTGAATTGCAATAGTTGTTGCTCGATACGATGCTTCTACTAAAGAAAGAGAAATAACATGTTGTTTCTTATAAGACCAAGTGACAGGTCCAAATGAAGAATGAAAAAATAATTTGTAGTAAACGTTTTTCATCAGGGTCATCGACCCAATTTGAATCAATGAAACCAACCAACAAAGGATTCCCCCCTAATATGTAATGTATCCCAAACTGAAATGTACCCAAGACATACAAAGTATCATTTTAATTGCTTTCCAATGGATTTCATGGGGTGTTTTCATATACTGGGCAAGAAGACCAACAACAAAGGAAATATCATGATGGGTATGAGTCAAATATAAGATGATACCAACTAAATGATGGTACAAAGTGGTATCAACTTTGGGAGAAGTACAAGTGGAGGCAAGTTTGACTCCAGACTAGAAGGGAGAAGGGGAAAGTTTAGAATCATCCATGTTAAAGCAACAAAGAAGGTCAAAAGCATACTTCAACTGGGAAAGAAAGATTCCTTTCTTGGTTTGAAATACGTGGAGGCCAATGAAATAATGCAAATAGTCTAAGTCTGTCATTTCAAATTTCTTTTTAATGCTGAATTTCACATGGGTTAAAATTTTAGGGTCATTGTCAATGAGGATAAGGTCATCAACATAAAGAACAAGGATTATGATATGACTTACTATTTTCCTAGTATATACATTAGGGTTAGAATGAAATGTAAAAAAGTCAGTGTCAAGAAGAAAGTTGTCCATTTTTGCATACCAAGATCGAGGAGATTGCTTAAGACCATAAAGAGATTTCTTAAGGTGACAAACAAGGATAGATTCATTCTGGACATAGCCAAGAGGTTGTTCCATATATATTTATTCTTGCAAATCCCCATGCAAGAAGATATATTTAACATCCATCTGATGGACCTACCATTTATGTGAGGCTGCAAGGGTTAGAAAAAGGTAGATGGAATTCATTTTGGCTACGGGGGAAAAGGTTTCATTATAGTAAATGCCTTCAACTTGAGAGAATCCTTTGGATATTAATTAGGCCTTGTGTATTTCAACACTTCCATCTGATGCATACTTAGTTCTATACACCCATTTACATCTAATAATCTTTCTTTCTTTTGAAAGAGGTACAGGATCACAAGTATCATTCACCATTAAAGAGCGATACTCCTCATTCATTGTTGTGTTTGAATTTGGATGGCCTAAAGATTTTGCAATGTTTATGGATCATGAGTCTCTGAAACTCGAGAAAAAAGTGAAGAGGCTCATTGGAATTGTGAACGTGTTTGATGTTGATATGAAGGATCACTAGAAAGATCACTAGTTTCTTGTCGTGTTGAACAAACCCACCTAGGAAGTGGTGGTGTTGGTGCATGTTCATGTTCAATGGAATCATCCATAGGAATGTGATCACACAAAGGTGGATTTTCATCCGCACTATCATCGTCTGAAGAAGAAGAAACCATAATAGGAACAAAATATGACAGAAACATCGGAGATAGATTTGAGGCTGAAGATGGCATAAACATTGAATTAGGTTCACATGACAAGATATTTTCATCAAATTTAACATCTCTTCTAATAATAATTTCATTGGAATGCGGTTGAAGAAGTTTGTAACCTTTCACATCTTCATAATATCCAACAAAAATACACTTCTCACTTTTAGGTTGTAAATCTCTCATTTTCTCATTAGGAATGTGAGCCCAAGCTACACTACCAAATACATGGAAGTGGCAGACATGTGGCTTAATTTTATTCCATGCTTCTTCTGGTGTTATATTTTTTATATCCTTTGTGGGAGTGTAATTTACTATTTAATTTGCACAATTGGTGGCTTCCACCCAATAATGAATACTTAATCCTTTATATTGGATCATACAATTAGTCATTTCCTTTAAAGTGTGATTCTTTATTTCAACAACTGTACCATTTTGCTATGGTGTATATGGAATGGTATGTTGCATTTAAATGCCCTGTGTAGTGCAATAAATTGTAAATTTATTGTTCACATATTTTCCTCCTTTATCTATTCATAACCTTTGATGTCTAGATTGTTTTTCTACAAGGGCCTTGTAGTCCAAAAACTTGTCAAAAAATTCACTCTTTAGTTTTAAGAAGTAAACCCAAGTGCATCTAGAGAAGTCATCAATGAAATTTAAGAAATACTTGCACCTAGAGAAAGAAGGAGAAGAAAGAGGACCACATGAATCACTGTGAACAAGCTACAAAGAGGCCAAGGAATTCCAAGAGGGACATTTGTCAAAATTGTGCCTATGATGTTTGTTGAGAACACAACCGACACAAGCACCATCTTTGCAAGAAACAAGGGGAAGAGCAGTCTCCATGCGATGATTACATAGCTTATGTAATGAGTGATAGTTTAGATTACCAAACCACTCATGCCAAAGTTTACTCAAGTCATCGCTATTAGCAACACAAATTGATTTAAATGATGATGACCCAAATTTGTCAAACTTTTACAACCTAGTAATATCATCAACAATTCCAGTTGCGAGGAAATGCTTAATATATTTTAAATCATTGATTACAACTTGGTGAGGTGAAAACTCTACGGATTTACCTTCACCTAAATGAGTGATCTTATATACTCATAGAAGGTTTGGAAAGACTTGGAACACATAATACATCATTGAAATGACCATTATCTACCTAAACTGTTCCAAACCCTACAACACTAAGAGATCTATCATCACCAACAAATATTTTTTTGGTGTTACATTCATTAAGAGTAGAAAATATGACTTAATTATTAACCATATGATAATATTATCTAGAATCAATAAGCCACTCATCAGAAGAAGAAGTAGAATTTGCACTGAAGGAGAAACCATAAACAAAAAGTGCATGCCCATGAGAAGAAGTGTTAAAAGAAGAAGACTCAATACTGATGTTGTGCTTCTTCATCACTACTTCTAAGGCTTCCATATTTTTAAAACATTTAGATTCTACATGACCGTATTTCCCACAAAGGTTGCAATGTTTTTCAGTCTTCTTATTTTTGGATTTTTCTCCTTTGTCACCATTAGGAGCATAAGCTAGCGGAGAGTGTTTGGGACACCTTTTTTGCTTGTTTTTGTGGTGAGGTTGTTACTTATTGGTATTATTGGATTTGTCTTTCTTCTAGGCCACTAAGGTTTTGTTGGATGTACCTATAGTGCTAATCAATCCAAGTTGCACAAGCTTATATTGCTCTCAAATCATAACATCACAAAAATAATCAAGATAGGGTTGTTTATAAGCACTCCATAGATATTCTCTGGTGGCATAAAAAGTAGATACAAAAACATAATATGCAATACCAAGCTTAGAAAGAATAACGTATATTCATCGGTCATCCTTCAGATCTAATTTGCAGTCTATAATAGACATAAAATTTTAAGTGTTTTGAACTTAGATAAATAATCTTCAATACAAGGAAAATCATTTGGAATTAAATTCATTAACTGATTTTCTAAATGGCAGGATTGAATAATATTGTGGTTAGTAAACAAAACTTGAATATTTTTCTAAGTTTCATCGAGGGAATTAATTCCTTGAAGGTGAAATATTAAATTAGGATAGATGGACATTCTGATTATTTCACATGCTTCATCATTCTTGCTATCCCAATTGAATTTATTTTCATCATAAATGGGTTCTTTTTCTTTTCCCAAGGTAATCCAGTATAATCATTTACGTCTTAGTACATCCTCCATATGGGATTTCCATGAGAAGTAGTTGGTACTAGTGTCAGGCTGCTAAATTGAAGCTTTTAAGTGACCTGAAACACTAAATTGTCAAACCAGGGTTGGTAAACTTCGAGCTGATACACTGTATGTGCAGGTAAGCTAATTCCTATCTAAAGGCTATCCTAAAAAGAAAACATAAACTCACTCTGACAACTTGAACTTTAATGACAATCTTGAAACTTAGCATTTCCTATTTAAGCCATCAACAGAAAACAGTCTTATGTTTAAATGCTGGTACTTCTATCTCCATTCATAAATATGATTTCACAAGCTTATTCCACTATTGCTTCCAATCATCTATCATCATCATTGCCATTCAAGTCACGACAGAAAGAGTGCTTCCTCAAATGCATTTAATCTGGTTATCAAAATCAATCTAAATCTGTCTACAGGAAAACAGAGTATTATTCTACCTACTGGTACCGGAAGCTTCCTTTGATTTAACTGCAATTTAACTGTTCTAAGTAAGCAGGGTAACTAACTGTTTAACAAAGCAAAGTTCATTCACACTCTAAGTTATGCTCGAATTGAAAATGAGAAGCCAAACAAACCATGTTCATACCCTAAACCCTACAGGCAACAGTCATACGTTCAATATTCATCAACATAAAAGATAAGAGTATGCGAGGAACGATTCTGTTGAAGAACAATTAAACATGATACTGAATGAGTTACTTCTGAAACTTGGAACTATCATGTAAGCAAACACTAACACACTGAAATGACTAAATCTATGACAAGGTAAAGCAAAATCTATGACAGAATAAAGCAGCGGCTTGCACCTGTTTGGCGGGCCCAACCAAACGGCACA
>ML779080.1:116722-141720 GCA_009831015.1 Picea engelmannii | reverse complement strand
TTCTTTTTGTCAGAAGTTTTATCTCCTATTGGTCTTTTTGAGGATCCTATGGCCTTCAATGTCACAGCTGTAGTTGTTATCTGTGAAGCTACAGAATTAGAGTTTCTGAGAAGAGCTTGTATTTTCTCTGGATCAACTGTGTCCTCCAGGGCCGGATCACCAAGATTTTGAGTTGGCTGATGTATGGTGTTTCCTGGTTCTAGGATTTGTTCTATTGTTTCCTCAGCCAGAATTTCAGTTTCAGTTTCTATCGCTCTTTGGGTGGAGGTTTCTTCTTCTTTTTGTGGTTCTATATTTTTCCTAAATCTACCTCTAGGATCTCTATTTCTCATGAAGTCATGCTAAATGAAAGAAAAGAAACTAAGATTGAGTTTCAAAGTACCTGTGATAACTGATATGTTGGTCTTCACCCTTTGTTTCCACAGCTCCTCTTACTATCAACCTGCTAAATGTCACACCAAACTTAAGTGCATTCTAAAACTAATCAAAACAATTATCTTCTTACCTTTTAAACAGCTCCCTGGCAACGGCGCCAAAAATGTTAGGCTGCTAAATTGAAGCTTTTAAGTGACCTGAAACACTAAATTGTCAAACCAGGGTTGGTAAACTTCGAGCTGATACACTGTATGTGCAGGTAAGCTAATTCCTATCTAAATGCTATCCTAAAAAGAAAACATAAACTCACTCTGAGAACTTGAACTTTAATGAAAATCTTGAAACTTAGCATTTCCTATTTAAGCCATCAACAGAAAACAGTCTTATGTTTAAATGCTGGTACTTCTATCTCCATTCATAAATATGATTTCACAAGCTTATTCCACTACTGCTTCCAATCATCTATCATCATCATTGCCATTCAAGTCACGACAGAAAGAGTGCTTCCTCAAATGCATTTAATCTGGTTATCAAAATCAATCTAAATCTGTCTACAGGAAAACAGAGTATTATTCTACCTACTGGTACCGAAAGCTTCCTTTGATTTAACTACAATTTAACTGTTCTAAGTAAGCAGGGTAACTAACTGTTTAACAAAGAAAAGTTCATTCACACTCTAAGTTATGCTCGAATTGAAAATGAGAAGCCAAACAAACCATGTTCATACCCTAAACCCTACAGGCAGCAGTCATACGTTCAATATTCATCAACATAAAAGATAACAGTATGCGAGGAATGATTCTGTTGAAGAACGATTAAACACGATACTAAACGAGTTACTTCTGAAACTTGGAACTATCATGTAAGCAAACACTAACACACTGAAATGACTAAATCTATGACAAGGTAAAGCAAAATCTATGACAGAATAAAGTAGCGGCTTGCACCTGTTTGGCGGGCCCAACCAAACGGCACAAACGCTGTTAGTAGTAACCAGAGCCGACTATAACATTCTATGCAAACATGGTGTAACTTCACGCTTCATTAACTCATAAGAAAAATACTCAGATCGTATGACAGTTGGGTAACATAACGTAACAACAGTTTGTATTCAGCAATATGTATTCACGATATAACATAATCCAACCCGTTCTCAGGAGTGATCGTGGGTTTATATAAATCCTTCCTGTCTATAACAATCTAAAACAAAGATGCATAAAACAAACGGATCCCTCGATCTGAAAATAGCTTGGAATCTAGTTTTAAAACATACTTCACATCTTCGTGACACGTAGTGTCACGAAGTGTGAGCGATGAAGAATTAACGACCCAGTTTTATCATTATGCCTTCAAGCACCCTGTGGCGATGACTCGAGCTGTCCTGCGAATCTCTCTGTCTCCCATTCGGTCCATAACGCACAGATCTTGAGCGGCTCCAATGGTATCTCCACGGGTACGAGTTGGTACCTGGTACCGACATCCTGTTCAAAAATAGAAGTGGTACCTAATCCAAGCGACATTAGTCCCAATATCAATTTAAAGCATCAAAGTGCATAAAAATAGCTTGAAATGTAAAGATACCTTAAGTAACCCCATTGAATGGTAGGGAGATGTCAATTATGTCAAAACAAGGCCAAAAGGGTGGTACTGGGTATATGAATGGAGGTCTGTGGAGTGTAATATAGGCAAAAAACATGATCAAAACCGGAGACCAACAACTAGTAAGAAAAAAATCATTGAGAGAAGCCATATTAAAATATGTGGAGAATATGGATTTAAAGATTGAAAGTAATGGTTTGGATGGAAATCTCTTGAAAAAATAGGTTGTTTGAAAAAACGACACTAGAAATAAACTTCAGATGTGAAAGTTATGTCCCTTTAAAAAAGGCATATACGGTAACCAAAGAGCCACGTGACAAGTAGAAGTTGATCCATGTGGTGATGCTCCTTCTTATCTAACTTTATCTATTAGCTCGTTAATTATGAGCTAACCCACTTTTACAAAATAAGTGGGAATCACTTTTACAATGAAGTTAATTTGTAAATTAAAGTGCATGCTCAAAAAAGTAACTAAAAAGAATATTAAAGATACTTATAGCGATTCACTTTTATAAAGTAAGTGAAATGCACTTTACAATAAATGCATGAAATTTTTCAAAAAAGTAACAAAAAAAAGACTTGATCTCAAGACCTCTTACTTAATAAAGAAACTTTCAACCAAGTGAGCTAATGCAAAACACATTATAATCTCAATTAGCTTACCCAGGAAATGCAAGTTTTCTCCCTGTTTTTGATTTACCGAGATAAAACAAAGCACACGACAAAGAGCATATGCAGATAAGAAAATACTTTCTGCTCCGTTTATGATTTTCCAAGATCACATAGAGTGCAAAGAAAATAGTATATGCAGATCAAAAAGAGTAGCAACCCGGAAATTAAAATAGAAAACCGAAATAATATCTTTGTAATTTTTTTAAAATGGCATATTTAGGTTTTATACCTTTGGATATGAATGAAATGGTCGTATTTTGGGAAAACATAAACCTTTTCAAGTGAAATGAAAAATGTTCCTAACTAAAATGATTGCTCCAAACGCACTGAAATAATCATCTCATCCTAGAAATGGAAGGAAATGGAAGAAATTAGAGATGTGGCACACGACTTCAAGATCTTGATCTACAATGAGAGAGGGTCTTCAAATGAACTTTGATACCATGTTTGAAAACATAGGTATTCCAACATAGGACGAACACCTTCAGTAACCACTCACACAACCATATCAAAGATCAACACACCAATGTTTTTACGTGGAAAAACCCTTGTGGGGAAACATCCATGGCTCCATCCAATCTAGCCACTTGAGGAAATTTATTAATGCAAAAGAAAAATATTACAAGAGGGTTTCTCACAATCGATCATCCACAAATGAGCCTCGAGCCGGTGGTATCTAGTTTTGCGTGACAAAATTGATTATAAAACCTATAGCTGCAACATGGCCACAAATGTTGAATTTATGCCAAATGGGTTATGGTAGCTACCCCTCTCCATTACTTTATTGGTGAAACTTGAAATATAGTGATCTAATCATGGCTTCTAGTAGTCATCTGGTTTATGTGGTGGATTATTTTTATGGAATGAAGAAACAATGTACTTTATCATTTTTCATTTTCCCTGCACCCCCTTAAATTGCTTGCAAAGTAATTGATGGTCTTGGAAAAATCCCCACTTAATCTATTTATGAATTTTTTAATTAGGACACATGGTAGCTTATGATTGGCTATACAGATCTAGTGATGAGGCTCTTTAGGTGAATATTTGGAAGGAGACATGTGGCATGATCCTATTGGATGCAAATATATGGATTTTGTAGGGGTGAATATTCCACCAATTTAATACTAATCATAGGTATGGATAGACATGTGAAACATCCAATGTTGATCTCCCTTAGTAGTGTTGCAATCTTTTATACTAAAGGGGAAGTCCCATCAATTGTTTCTAGGTCATTGATCTTTATGAGTGGGAAAAATTCTAAGATCATGTGCGAGACGTTCCCTTAGATTTTCCCTTTCAAGCTCTTGAACTTCTCATGGGACATCTAGACCGTTGATCAATTTCTATGGGTGGGTTCCTAGTGGTTCATGATAGCTTCAATTTTTTGGACTCTCCATGAAACCAACCACTGCAATGAAATGTGAGATATTGATTATTTTTCATGGGGTGAATCCCAAATGTTCATGATGTTTTCCATTTTCAGAATCCTTTTTGCATACTCTCCTATAGATGAACCATTGTTGTTGATCTACCTTTGCAAGGAGAATCTGCACAATTCATCGTGATAGAGGGACCTTTGAACCACCAATAGACCTAATCACTATGGAAACTTATGGGATATTTATTTTCTTTAGTGGGATGAGTCTTAGCCATATATTTGCTTCCTCTTTAAAAACACGTGTTCTATATCTATGGCCTTTGATGCAGGAGCATCGCAAGCAAGCAAGCAAGCGCGAAGATGGAAGACAGCTGGAAAGCACCAGCACAATTTTTTTTAAAATGTTTTGAAACATTAATGTAATAGTTAAGAGAGTGCGTACTTCCATGTTGTAAATAGATCTTGAGCGATCCGCTCTCATCTGTAAGGTGTAGAGGCATTTATAGGCAGTTAATGTAAGTAGGTAGATTTAAATGCAGAATAGATAGTTTAGAGGTAGGAGGGAAAACCGACTATAGACACCCTCATCTTGTATCATTTGTAACATTAGCATTATTATCAACAGAGCATAGAGCATAGAGGAGAAGAAGTAGAGAGTTGTGTAGAAGATCCCATGTACAGAAGTTCTGAGATTAATATATGGAGCTTTGATTCAGACTCATGGTGTTCTAATACTTTCTGTGTATGCATGTTGAATATTATGCTCATAGTTGTTTTACTCTTTCTGTTGTACATTTGCTTTTATGCTATGTATGTATGATTTCATGTTTAGTTTTTGAAATCTGAGAGAGTAAGGGAACGAGTCTCAATTTTTTCTATATCTGAGCAAGAGGTCCTGCAAGGAGTGTAGTGAAACGTCCGCAAGGAGTGCGTCGATGGGTCAGAGTTCATCTCTGAAAGCTCAGGAGGGATATCATTGTTCTCATCTTTCGCAGAAGTGAAAATCGGGCACAAGAGCCGTGCAAGGTATGCGCAGGCTGGTTGAAAGTCTAGTACTCATCAACAGGAGAAGAGTTGAAGGACTACTATCGCAAGGGGAGTGCACAGGGTCAAAGAAATCAAATACTTAGAAGTATTTGAAAGGTTTCCGCAAGGAGTGCATGCAGGAGTTTTTGTTTGAAGACTCGAAGTGTGAAAGAAGCTCAGGAGATTTAGTGCTTGTAAACTGTCCAAAGGAAGGTAGAAATCAAACCTGTTTGAAGGGAGACAAAGCGAATTTGTTTCACAGAGGCCAAGTTTCTGGCGAAAGAACGTTTGTTCATTTTCGTAGAAATTCTCGAGAGAAGGATTGAGTGGTCGAAATTCTCTGTGGGGAATTTGCAAAGTCCCGAGAGCCGTTAGATCTTGCAGAGGATCCAGGGGAGTTACGGCAAGTGTTTTTCAAAACACAAGTTCAGGAGAATAGGGCAGTTAGATCCAAGCCAACGAGGGTCGTCGGATCACTCGTGAACTCTCATTTCGGAGTTCGGAGACTTGAAAAGGTAGAAGAATTCACGTCAGAATTGGAGAACGACGAAGTGACAAGTGGCACACTTGTTGTCAGGTGGAGTCAAACTCCGTTGACTATTTTCGGGGTTTCGGGGATTGGAGAGCCGATAGCTTGGCATCAGGATTCGCGAAATCATGAAGTGCGAATTTCCGAAAAGGCGGAAAGTCCCGTTGTGGGGCCAGTACTGGAAAACATGTCAAAATTTGGCATTTCGACATTTCGGGAAATAAGAGGTCGGGCTATTTTTTTCGGAGATTCGCGAAACCACAAATGCGATATAAGCGTGGAGGATAACAAGGCCTACATTTTGACGAATCGGAAATTCAGGCTTCGGAAGTCGAAGAGTCGAGACACTCGGTAATAGGAGTCGCGAAGTCGCGATATCTGAAGTTCTGAAATAATGAAGGACGTGAGCACATAGTGGATCGGAGAATTTGAATTGGTGCTTAGCGTTTGTGCACGCGGCCTCAATTCATAAGGACCTGTGGTGACACCATTGTAAGTGTGTTTGATTTCCCAAAGAGGAATCAAAGAGTCAGTTAGACTCAAAGGGCAGAAAAAGAACGATCCTGCGCAGACCTTAACCTGAGGGTTGGGGGTCTGCACCATTCTGGTATCAGAGCCATAGGTGAAATTTCTTTTCTTTTTGTAGCAGGGAAAAGAGGAATTTATATCCATGCCGTCAAGAAGAAGAGACAGGCAAACACCCGATCCACCAGAGGAAAGGGAAATGCCAAGAAGGAGGGGCAGACAATTACCTGAGCCACCAGGGGAAAGAGAGATGCGTGAGATGCGTGCTAGGTTGGATGCCATGGAATTAGCACAAAGGCACACAGTCGGTGCTGGAGATCTCAGTGAGTCTGAAAGTGAAGATGAAGCTGGACATGGAGGAGAAGAAGTTGCAGTAGAGGATGCAGCAAATGAACACCTACTCAGGGTTGTTGCAAGGATGGGCGCCAGGGAAAAAATGGACATTCTAGTATATGAGTGAAACCTGGATGTTGAAGAGATTCTAGACTGGATTAGAGCTCTGGACACGTATTTTGACTATGAATATGTCGAGGAAGACAATAAGGTCAAACATGCTGTCACAAGACTTAAAGGCCATGCAACATTGTGGTGGGATGAACTGCAAGTTGACAGATGATGCAAAGGTAAACATATAATCAAGAGTTGGGATAGAATGGTCGCAAAGATGAAGGCGAAATTCATACCCAAGGATTACCAAATCACTCTGTTTCGAAGAATGCAGAATTTGAGACAGAATTTGATGTCAGTGAAGGAGTACACTGAAGATTTCTACAAGCTAAACATTAGGGTAGGTCATCGCGAAAGTGATGATGAAAAGGTTGCCAGGTATATGAATGGTCTGATATATGACATTAAGGATGAGATGAGCATGATGATCATTTAGAGTGTAGAAGATGCTTATCAGATGGCACTGAAGGTTGAAGAGAAGCTGAGCCGAAAGCAGATTCAAAGAGGCCGAGGCAGAAGTCAGCCTAGAGGCAAAACAGTTGTCCAAGATAGAAATCAGAAGCCTAAGGAAGAGTGGAAGAAACCTCAACCTCAAAATGAGAGAGGTGGAAGCTCACGGAGAGGACAGTATGCTGATAAAAACACTTTTCCTCGCGCTAGAGGAAGAGGAAGAGGCAGAGGTGGAGTAGTAAAATGCTTCACGTGTGGAAAGAATGGATACAAATCTTATGAATGTCCAGATAAGAAGAAAGAAGGTGGTGAAACTCACATTTCTGAAGCACAGAGGCAGAATGTTGAGGCAGAGGATGTTGAAGGCGGAAGATCATTGGCGATGAGAAAGGTTCTCTTAACACCAGAAAAGGAGGCGGAGAATCCAGTGCAAAGGAACAGTCTTTTTCGGACTGCTTGCAAGACCAAAGACAGGGTATGCAAGGTCATCGTGGATAGTGGTAGCACATACAATCTCGTTTCTATAGAGATGGTAGAAAAGCTGGAGCTGGAGACTATTGAACACCCAAGTCCATACAGTGTTTCATGGCTACAAAAAGGACATCAGGTAAATGTCACTAAAAAATGTTTAGTTGAATTTAAAATAGGAGGATACAACGATAAGATATTGTGTGATGTCATTCCCATGGATGTTTGTCACCTATTGCTGGGTAGACAGTGGCAATATGACAAGAATGTGGTTCATGATGGGAGAAAGAACACATACACCCTGGAGAAAAATGGGAGAAATCACATGTTGTTGCTGATTAAGGACAAAGAGGTGAAACCTGAAGTAAGAAACACTGTACTTCTCATGAGTGGGAAGGAACTTCTTAAGGAGGTTAAGAAGAAGGAAGATCCACAATTCATTGTGGTCAGGAAACCTAATATTGTTTTGACTAGCATAAGAGTGGATGATTTACCAAAGGAAATCCAGAAGTTACTGGAAGAATTTGCTGATATAATAGTGGACGAACTACCTCGTTCATTTCCACCTATCAGGAGTATAAGTCATCACATCGATCTTATACCCGGAGCCAGTTTACCAAACAAAGCAGCGTATAGATTGACGCCGCAGGAGAATGAAGAGGTCAAAAGACAGGTCTAGGATTTAATGGACAAAGGGTTGGTTAGATAAAGCTTGAGTCCATGTGCTGTTCCGACAGTGCTCAGTCCAAAGAAAGATGGAGGCTGGAGGATGTGTACAGACTCAAGAGAAATTAACAAGATTACCATCAGGTATAGATTTCCATTGCCAAGGATGGATGATTTGATGGATTGCTTGAGTGGAGGAATTTTTTTTTCGAAGATTGATTTGAAAAGTGGATATCATCAGATTCGTATGAGAGAAGGTGATGAATGGAAGACAACATTCAAGACTAATGAAGGGTTGTATGAATGCCTTGTTATGCTGTTTGGATTAACAAACGTGCCAAGTACCTTCATGAGATTGATGAATGAAGTCCTGAAGGATTTCATCGAAAAATTTGTCATTGTGTATCTTGATGACATACTGATTTTCAGTAAAACAAGGCGGAGCATCTGAAACATTTGGCTACAGTGATGAAGAGGCTACGGCAAGAGAAGCTACTGATAAATATGAAGAAATACTCATTCATGGAGACAGAGCTCATTTATTTGGGGTTTGTTATTTTTGCAGATAAGTTGAAGATGGATCCAGATAAAGTGGAGGTGATTAAGAATTGGCCATCACCGAAGAGTATCTTTGATGTTCGAAGTTTTCATGGATTGGCTAGTTTCTATCGGAAATTCATCAGGAATATGGAATTAGTGCACCAATGATGGACACAGTGAAGAAAAGACATAAATCTTTTCACTGGACAGAAGAAGCAGAGAAAAGCTTCAATTTGTTAAAGAAGAAGATTATTGAACAACCAATTCTGGTGTTGCCAGATTTTAGTAAGACGTTTCAAGTCAGGTGTGACGCTAGTGGATTTGCAATTGGGGCGGTTTTGAGTCAAGATGATAGGCCAGTCGCATACATCAGTGAGAAACTTAATGAGGCGAAGGTTAAGTACTCCACGTATGACAAAGAATTTTATGCGGTCATACAGGCACTGAAGAAGTGGAGGCACTACTTGATTCCTAAAGAGTTCATTTTGTATAGTGATAATCATGCATTGCAATTTGTAACTCAGTAGGATAAATTGAACCAGAAGCATGCAAAATGGGTCGAATACATGCAGAATTTTACTTTTGTAATTAAACATATTTCAAGAACTGCTAACAAAGTTGTTGATGCTTTGAGCAGGAAATGTTTGCTTATGCACGAGTTCAGAGTCAAAACATTGGGTTTTGATAATCTCAAGGACATGTACAAGGATGATCCAGATTTCAAAGAGGTGTATGAGGCATCTGAGAATCCAGTTCTCAGAGATAGAAGTCAGTGGGATGAATATATGATCCAGGATGGATTATTATTCAGGGGCAATCAACTATGTGTTCCAAAATGCTCCACGAGGGAGAATCTGTTGAAGGAGAAACATAGTGGAGGATTGGCCAAACATTTCGGTCATGATAAAACGTTCTCAAAGTTGAATGGCTCGTATTTTTGGCCAGGAATGAGGGCAGATGTCAAAAGATTTGTGGACAGATGCAGAATTTGTCAGCACACAAAGGAACGGAAACAAAACACAGGGTTATATCAGCCATTACCCATACCAAAAAGGCCGTGGGATGCAGTAAGCATGGATTTTGTGTTGGGATTGCCAAGAACACAAAGAGGGTTTGTTTCAATCTTTGTGGTAGTAGACAGATTTTTGAAAATGGCACATTTTATACCATGTCAGAAAACCAGTGACGCAACTCACATTGCGAACCTGTTCTTCAAAGAAGTTGTCAAACTTCACAGCTTACCAAGGAGTATAGTTTCAGATCGAGACACCAAGTTCGTGGGACATTTCTGGAGGACTTTATGGAAAAATCTAGGGACAAGTTTGTCTTTTAGCTCAGCTTATCATCCTCAGACGGATGGGCAAACAAAAGTTGTAAACATAATCTTGGGAGGTTTACTAAGGAGCCTAGTGACTGAACATCACAGTCAGTGGGATCACATTCTGCCACAGGCGGAATTTGCTTATAATGATTCGATCAATAGAAGCACAAGGCATAGTCCATTTCAGATTGTTTATGGAATGCAACCCAAGGGAGTTTCTGAATTGAAAGATTCAGAACATGATGAAACTAGAAGTGCTAGTGCAGAATATTTTGCAGAGGCAATGAAGGAACTTCACAGCCAAGTGAAGAGGTGATTGCAGAATTCAAGCCAGGAGTATAAACGCAGAGCAGATCAACACAGGCGACAACTTCAGTTCGAAGTTGGTGATTTGATTCTTGCACACTCGAGGAAGGAAAGGTTCCCAAGGGGAACGTATAACAAACTAAAGATGAAGAAGATTGGACCATGTAAGATCATAAATAAATTTGGGGCAAATGCATATGAGATTGAATTACCCAATGGGATCGGAATTTCACCGATATTCAACATCTCAGATTTGTACCCTTACAAAGCTGGAAAAGCAGGAGTAAACAATGAACAGACAGAGGTTCAGTGGGCTAAACAAATGCCTGTAGTTGAAAAACCACAGATGGATAGAATACTTGACAAGAGAGTCAGCAAGAGGACCAGGAGAAAAGAGTATTTTGAATACTTGGTCAAGTGGAAGGGACATCCAGTTGAAGATGCCAGCTGGGAGAGTGAAGTGGACACTAAAAAGAACGAGCGGACAATGCAAGAGTTCATGAATAGGATTTCATGAAAATTTTCAAGCGAGGGAGTATGATGCAGGAGCATCGCAAGCATCGCCAGCAAGCAAGCAAGCGCGAAGATGGAAGACAGCTAGAAAGCACCAGCACACATTTTTTTTTAAAATGTTTTGAAACATTAATGTAATAGTTAAGAGAGTGCGTACTTCCATGTTGTAAATAGATCTTGAGCGATCCGCTCTCATATGTAAGGTGTAGAGGCATTTATAGGCAATTAATGTAAGTAGGTAGATTTAAATGCAGAATAGACAGTTTAGAGGTAGGAGGGAAAACTGACTATAGACACCCTCATCTTGTATCATTTGTAACATTAGCATTATTATCAACGGAGCATAGAGCATAGAGGAGAAGAAGCAAAGAGTTGTGTAGAAGAGCCCATGTACAGAAGTTCTGAGATTAATATATGGAGCTTTGATTCAGACTCATGGTGTTCTAATACTTTCTGTGTATGCATGTTAAATATTATGCTCATAGTTGTTTTACTCTTTCTGTTGTACATTTTCTTTTATGCTATGTATGTATGATTTCATGTTTAGTTTTTGAAATCTGAGAGAGTAAGGGAATGAGTCTCAATTGTTTCTCTATCTGAGCAAGATTTCCTGCAAGGAGTGCAGTGAAATGTCCGCAAGGAGTGCGTTGACGAGTTCAGAGTTCATCTCTGAAAGCTCAGGAGGGATATCATTGTTCTCATCTTCCGCAGAAGTGCAAATCGGGCACAGGAGCCGTGCAAGGTATGCGCAGGCTGGTTGAAAGTCCAGAACTCATCAACAGGAGAAGAGTTGAAGGACTACTGTCCCAAGGGGAGTGCACAGGGTCAAAGAAATCAAATACTTAGAAGTATTTGAAAGGTTGCCGCAAGGAGTGCGTGTAGGAGTTTTTGTTTGAAGACTCGAAGTGTGAAAGAAGCTTAGCAGAGTTAGTGCTTGTAAACTGTCCAAAGGAAGGTAGAAATCAAACCTGTTTGAAGGGAGATGGAGCGAATTTGTTTCACAGAGGCCAAGTTTCTGGCGAAAGAACATTTGTTCATTTTCGTAGAAATTCTCGAGAGAAGGATCGAGTGGTTGAAATTCTCTGTGGGGAATTTGCAAAGTCCCGAGAGCCATTAGATCTTGCAGAGGAGCCAGGGGAGTTACGGCAAGTGTTTTTCAAAGCATAAGTTCAGGAGAATAGGGCAGTTGGATCCAAGCCAACAAGGGCTGTCGGATCACTTGTGAACTCTCATTTCGGAGTTCGAAGACTTGAAAAGGTAGAAGAATTCGCGTCAGAATTGGAGAACGACGAAGTGACAAGTGGCACACTTGTTGTCAGGTGGAGTCAAACTCTGTTGACTGTTTTCGGGGTTTCGAGGATTGGAGAGCCGATAGCTTGGCATCAGGATTCGCGAAATCACGAAGTGAGAATTTCCGAAAAGGCGGAAAGTCCCGTTGTGGGGCCAGTACTGGAAAACATGTCGGAATTCAACATTTCAACATTTCGGGAAATAGGAGGTCGGGATATTTGTTCTGGAGATTCGCGAAATCACAAACGCGATATAAGCGTGGAGGATAACGAGGCCTACATTTTGGCGAATCGGAAATTCGGGCTTCAGAAGTCGAAGAGTTGAGACACTCGGTAACAGGAGTCGTGAAGTCGCAATATCTAAAGTTCCGAAATAATGAAGGACGTGAGCACATAGTGGATCGAAGAATTTGAATTGGCGCTTAGCGTTTGTGCACGCGGGCTCAATTCATAAGGACCTGTGGTGACACCATTGTAAGTGTGTTTGATTTCTCGAAGAGGAATCAAAGAGTCAGTTAGACTCAAAGGGCAGAAAAAGAATGATCCTGCGCGAACCTTAACTAGAGGGTTGGGGGTTTGCACCAACCTTTTCGACGGTTCTTCCTTGTATTTTTATGGGAATTCCACCATTAATTCATGGGGGAACCACTACATATGGGAAATATAAAGGTGGAAGGATCGATGGGGTTTTTCTTAGAGGATTTTTAGGTGATGAAAACTAAGAATCGATCTAGGAAATCTACGTATGGGTTTGAAAACCAAAAATTTTAGTAGGTGTCCAAAGGGGATAACATTGGATCCTATTGTAAGATGTCTCCTCCGTATGAGGTGTGAAGAATAAGACTCTAGGGAGAGACATACTGGTGCCTTATTCATTGGGCCATGGAGTCAAAATTGGGCTATGGATTCAAAATGTTGACTGTAGAATTTCTCTAAATGCTCAATGGAGATAAAAACTTGGAAATATAATAGGAAGGAAAAATGGGAAAGGAATGGAAAAACTAATCTAATATAATAGATGGTAGTTATTTATTCAAGATTCATTTTCTCAAGTAATGAAATTCTTGATATGCCTTGAGGAAGCATAGTTATCCTTGAGAGATTTTGTTTTTCAAGTTTCCAAAGTCAACACAAATCCTTATTTCCCCATTTCCCTCTTATAGGAACCAAACTAGTATCCCATATAAGTACATGACATGGACAATTATCTTTGCATCGTAAAGAGTTTTTATCCCTTTTTGGACAAGAGGGTGAAGAAATGGATTCAACTATATCTACTTCTGCTCGAAGGGATTGAAATCATGTTTGAGAGGAATCTACTGTTGAAAAACGGATGGATCACAGGTCTTAAAATCCTCAAATATGTAAGCAAAAACATCCCTAAATTCCTTGAACATGATGACATATGCCTCCCTTTGTGTAAGGAACAAGGTATTGGATAGATCGACAAATTGAGGGTCCTCTTTAATGCATAGATTACAGTCATCCACTTCATATGGTTTTGGATTTATGGGAAGCTTTATAGGTACATCATTTAGGCCAAAAAATTCTCTAAAGGAACCAAACCTTAACAATAAAGTTTTTTTTTCCAGATGAATGATCTTTTTACTACCAATTATGTTAGGGGTAGCATAATTAGAGTGTTTATCTATGCTTAATTCAACTTCTTCCTCTTCCCATCTAAATTAATATGCATATTTGTGTATTAATCTACCATGGAGATGAATCTCTTGATTGATTTGTTCATCATGTTCAAACACTTTCCACTCCTTAAAATGATCAAGGATAGTATCCTTGTGTATAGTGTTAATAGAGTAAGATAAATGGTCAAGGTTATGAGGCATAGACTCTACAGAAGATTTGGCTAGGTTATCAGCTCTATGGTTCATTTCTCTAGGTATAATAGAGATACTAATGAAATCAAATAAATTATCAAATAGATCCCATATTAAATGCTTGTATTGACTCAACCTTAGGTGTCTATCCTAACATACCTTCTTCACTTGATTTACTATTATCTTAGAATCCAAAGATATTTTGAGAAGCTTGATGATCATTTTTATTTCATTTTCCAGTCCTAAGATTAGTGCTTCATATTCCACCATATTATTTGTATATTTAAATTCCATCTTGAAACCACGAGGAAACTATTTTCCCTCTGGGGAAACCAACAACACACCTACTGTTATGACCCAAGGGGGCATATATAGGGTTAAATGTATATGATATGACCCCAAGGGGGGGGAAATATGGGGACAAATATGGATGTAATGTGTAAATATTTATGTAATAGGGTTGGCCTAATAATAAAGGGACCTCATGTGTAGGTGTGAATAGGTATATATGGAGATCATGTATTCATTATTGAGGACATGTAATTGTGATGTATGAATGTATTTGGATATTTGGAGGAGGTTCTCCTATTATTTAAGGAGTTATTGTGTAACTCATCTTTGTTATATATATATTAGAGTCATGCTCCATTCTCACATTGTTGTACATGGTGTGTACTTTTGTTTCTTTATTATTTTTTAAGCATTTGGTTCAGAACATTTGGTATCAAAACATCGATCCTAGGGTTTTTCTTCTCCAAGAAAGTCATCTCAAAATTTTCGCTATAATTTTTTTCCTGGGATGATTTAGATAGAAAAACTTGGAGGTTATTTAGAAGACAGATCTAAGTATATTTTAGATAAATTTCATCTTATGTTTCATTATACTTTCATAGATATATCCTATGGAAGATAGGGGTTTTGACTCATCTTGAATTCATTTTTAAACAAGTCATCTTGGGATTTTTGGGATAATTTTTTTTTATGGGACGATTAAGACAACTTAACTTAGAGGTTATTTATAATAAGTAGAAAAGTATATATGGTACAAATTTCATCTCCCGGGTCATTATAATTTCGTAGATATACCATGTGGAAGATAGGGTTCTTCACTAGTCCTATAACTAGTCTTAAACAAGTGTTTTGGGTAAAATAGTTGTATGTTCTTCAGTGAGGATACAAATTTAGTGAAACCAATTGAATTTTATAGAGGAATATCCATAGTATGTCTGGTATAAATTTCAAAATGTGTTATTAAACATTGGACACAATCCATTCTGTACAAGTTCGCTCTCTAGAAAATGCCAAAAATCAACAAGGTTTGGGAAAGTTACCATAACTTTCATTTGGAACATCAAATTTTGGTCAAAACTATGGAATTGTAGAGAATACATATCAGAGTACTACATGACAAAATTTCAAACTCATAGGGTCGAAAATTTCATAAATACATTAGAAGTGAGGCCGACCAGAAGGACAAACTCCAAATCAGGGTTTCAAAGGTATATTCACTTAAAATTATCATAACTTTTGATTGGAATGTCCGATTGAGCTGATTGAAAACCCATTGTAAAGAGAAAACATAGAATATTATATTGGAATAAGTATTATAACTATTTTAGATCATTATTCTTAATATATTGAGGTTTTAAATTGAGTATTAGGGTTAGACTTCAATTAAGCATCAATGACAATACCTATATTTATAGAAGATGAAGATAAATATGAAATCAATCTTGGGCAATGGTTGATGATGATAAAAGAATATTGTAAGACTCTTTTTTGGGAAATACTTGAGTTTGATGGTGAAGTTTTCAAGTGGTGGGATACCCTTTATGAAGGTACTAGATTCTCCCCCACATGGGAAAATTTTGAAAAACTCTTCTCAAATAAATGGATCAAGGATACAAAAAGGGAGGAGATGTATAAAATTCAAGAGGAGTTAAAAGAAGAAAAAGAAGATATAAATAAGAAGGGTGATGAGATATCTAAGATACAAGACCTTAATGAAGCACTTGTTAAAGAAGTTTAAAAATTAAAACATGGAATGAGTAGTAAAGGGAAGTGGGAAAGGACGAGGCAAGGGATGAATTAAAGAAGAAAGATGAAGGAATATGTAGATTATGAAACCATAATAAAAAAATATTGGACGAGATTAAGATATTGAAAGAAGAAAATAAAAATTGTCAAAATCAAGAAAAAGAAAGGATATTAGATGAAGAATCTACCAAAATACTTGAAGGGAAAATTTGCAAGAAGGTTGAGGAATCCCGAAATATTGATGAGGTAAAATTAGAAATGAAATATAGAATTGAAGAAGGAAATCAAAATTTGATAAATGGGGTGACATTGTAGCTTCAAAAGGAGAAAGAAGACAAGATTCAAGAAGATCACCAGAAGAGACTTGAAGAAGTTGAACTTCATATAGAGGGTGTACATGCCAAATATGATGGTATCATCTCCAAGTCTAGAGTAATCAAATGCCATGCAAATACGATAGAGGATGTCATTGTCTATGAAAAGAAGATAGATGAAATGGGTGTGCAGAGTGAAGAAAAACCATCAAATGTGAAACCATATCGACACCTGCATTATTAGGAAAGATTTCAAAGAAGAAAAGAAGGTGGATATCACCATTAACAAGGAAGAAGATGGAATACTTTTCAATATTATTGGAACAAGGAATCAAAAAACCATTATTCAACAAGATATTATCATAGACCAACATCTACTACAAATTGAAGAAGCTTCAACAACAATACATGGAATCAAGGAAAACAAAATTATGTAACAAATGGCCACTAAGGATTACGATAAAAAATAATTGGTTTTGTATCGATGGATCATCATTAATGGAAAGAAGAAAGAAGGAACATAAGAAAATTATATTACTTGGTTTCATCACATGTGAAGCATTTAATTGCAAAAAAATGAGGACAAATATTTTTGAAGGAGGGTACTATGTTATGACCCAAGGGGGGCATATATAGAGTTCAATGTATATGATATGACCCCAAGGGGGGCATATATAGGGTTCAATGTATATGATATGACCCCAAGGGGGGCATATATAGGGTTCAATGGATATGATATGACCCCAAGGAGGGCATATATGGGGCCAAATGTACATGTAATGTGTAAATATATATGTAATAGGGTTGGTCTAATAGTAATTTGTAAAGGGACCTCATGTGTAGGTGTGAATAGGTATATATAGAGATCATGTATTCATTATTGAGGACATGGAATTGTGATCTATGAATGTATTTGGATATTTGGATGGGATTCTCCTATTCTTTAAGGATTTATTGTGTAACTCATCTCTATTATCTCTATTATAGTTTTGCTTCACACTCACATTGTTGTACATGGTGTGCACTTCTATTCTGTTATGATATTTTAAGCAATTGGTTCATAATGAGGACCCTTCATACCAAGGGAACCATGTGATGACACCTAGATAGGGAAATTCAAATTTAGGAGAGGATGAAGAACTTCCAGGGACGAAGCCTCATCCGAGCACACTGAAACTAGCCTAGGCGACTGAGATGGACCAGAGCACACCAGCAAATCCTTGAGATGGTTCTTGAGAGAATATCACTTGTCTTGAAGTTTTTGTAGTGCTTGAATTTGTTGTACTATGATTTCTAGAATTGTGAGCACTTGGGAAGATAGACTGTGAAGTTTAATTTACAAAGTTTGGGCCATGATTTGAATTTCTTCTACATTTTCTTCTAATTGGATGAAGTTTTCTTTTTGCTGGCCTAGATACCTCCTCACCATTGGGCTAGAGCCCACCAATAAATTGCATGCACACTGAACATGAGCACTAGAGAGGATCACATCAAGGTGAGGTGAAAGAAACATGAGGCTAAATGATCCCTAGATGATAGACTCAGAGCCATAAGAGGAAATCCAAAAAATAGGTGGCTAACGACATAACGACTCAGCTCATGATGCTCACCACCCACCCACCAACATGATTGCTAATATGATTGAGGAAGATCATGGTGGATGGATACATCCCACACACACCCAAGATCGAGCGTGGGAGGTGAATGAAATCTGTAGCTAGACAAGAAGGTGTTAATGGAATTAAAGGAAGGTGGGATGCTAGTGCGTGGTCAAAAGCATGTCTTGAATCCATGTGGAGGGGACTAACATGACCATTAAGTGGGAGGAGACTGTTGGGCCTCAAAATAGTCCCTATTCTCACTCCATTATTCACCAATACCTTCACATTACTTCCATATTACCTTCATGTCACCTTCATTCCACCTCCACATCATTACATTTATCTCATCATTGGGTTATAACTATGCTTTTCCAAAGTTTATTAATTCTTAACATTTTTAAGTGGATTTGTGGATTTGTGGTTAAAATTTAGAAAATAATATACTTATACTTATACCTAACAATTAGAATCAGTTTGATGACATGTGTAGGTGATTTGGAAGCTTCCAAGACACTCTTATGTGGCCTCCAATACTCAAATTTGAATTCCCTTCAAGATATGGAAGAAGATTTGGATAAAGGTCAAAGAGAATGTGTGTCTCATCATTAGCTATTTGGTTGTAACTATATGGGATTTTTATGGATCTAGGGAGAGAATAGTGGATCCCCATTAATGGGGTAGCTTCTTATGTTCTTGTATAAATAGGAGAGCCTTCTCCTTTCAAAAGTGTGTGTGAAGTTTGGGAAATGCTCATGTTTTGAATTGATAGGTTGGTTCTTGAGGTTAGTAGAGAGGAGATGTTATATTGGAATGAAGATGTAATCATATTCTTTTGAATACAAGACATGCTTCCATTTTGATCTCTATCTTGTGTTAAGATTATGGTGTACTTACTGAAGGATGGAAGGGCCCCCATGCACTGATGCCAGTACACCTATGTGTTGTATATAGTAGGTAAAATTTGTCATTTGTATATTCATGTTATTTTATCTTTATGTTCTTTGATTTAGTAGTTTAGGATAGACAACTTCAAATCCTCGCACATATTGTGTTGTGCCTCTAAGCTTATGAGCTCCTGGTTGACATTAAATCGTTGAGAAATTTATACGACATAGATTGCACTCAACAGAGACCATCAGGGGATGTGATTATAGCAAGGATTACCATTAATGCGAAGGATCCTCATTTCATCCTTAGTAGCTGGGTTGGCTTAGTGATCAGTAAGAGAATTGTTCATTCAGAAGATGTGAAAGAAATCAACAAACGAGATCCTCTACATCTCCTTTTGTATTTTATGGAATGTGGAACAAATTCATGCATCATGGGGAATCGACCCTAAGCAGAGTTGTCTAATAGTGTTTTTTGAATCATTAAGAATGATAATCCTATGAATACAGTGGGTTTTTGGTAGCACAAGACCTTGGAATAATGCATAGGTCTCAACTTGGTTATTGTTGGGATATCCTTGGCTCCAAGAGTAGATTAGTTTGGTAGTTCCTTGAGGGCCAAAGAGAACCCTGCCCACTACTGCCACCTCGAAATATAGTATATTATATTATATAAATTTTATTTAACAATTACAATGAAAAATATTAAACATTAATAAAAAAATAAGTGTTTCATTTTTCTCTAATCGATTTAAAAACATAATATATTGTATTATATAACTTTGATTGTTCAGAATTGTTCCCCTTCCTTGAAAATAAACATATTTATGACATATAAATAAACTTTAAAAATACATAAAAATAATATCTATCTATCTATCTATATAGTCAAGGAGGAACTAAAAAATAAATTGCAAATTGAAATAACTAGACCTATAGAAGAAAAAAATTTGGCAAAAATAATTGAACATAAATACAGGTTGATTTTAGTTATGATAATCTCTCATTCCCATAAATATGGAATACTTAGTAAACTCCAAGATTAAAAGGGTCTCAAATATTTATAAATGAAGACCTCATTCGAGAAGATCGAGGTAAATTAAGGAAGAAGGTTCAAAAGGTAAAAGAGGCAAGAAAAGAAGGAAAATGAGCAATAATTAGGAACCAAAAAGCTATTATTAGGGATAGAGACAAAAAAAAACAATAAATAACAATTTAATACAATTTGAATCCTATCTTGGAATTGTTGATGCTTTCCATTTAACAAAGGGCCCATATTAAGTTGGATCTCAAGTGAAATTGATATTACATTTTTGGTTGAAACTTGGGAGCATGAGGAATCTAAGGTCCCTAATATAGAAGGATTTATATTCTGGTCAACATGGAACAATAAATCCTCTTGTAGAGGGGTTGGAGGCATAGCTTGTTACATAAGAACAAACACCTCTCCTCACATTCATCTTCATAAAGACAACCCCCTCAATCAATTCATTAGGATGGAGATTTCAGATATTAATACTAAGAAGATGTATATAGAAATTTGTTATTTCGCACCTATTAATTCTACCTTTTATACAAAAAACACTCTAGATAAAAATTGTACCTATAAAAGATTAGAACAAGATATTTACAATATGAGAAATGAAGGTAGTATCATCCTACTAAAAGACTTTAATGCTAGAACTACAACTAATGAAGCTATTATCTTAAGCAACGATTCCAACCCTAATCCTCTATGGCTAGACAAGGACCTTGTTTTAGCTAATAGAAACAAGAGAAAATTGGAATACTTGACCGATAATTTGTATGGTACCAAGATAATCAAGCTTTACAGTTCTCAAGATCTAATCATTTGCAATGTTCTAATGAAATGGTCAAAATCTAACCAAATGACTTGTATCCATGTGTTGGGTAACAGTGTTGTGGATTATGTGATTTAAGATATCCATGTTTATAACCAAATAACCATGAGGTTGACTCTAATCATAGACCTTTAACCCTAACTCTAAACTTTATCCGGCACAAAACAATCTTGAAGGTAACTCCAATAACCTAAGACACTTTCTTTTTTACAAAAATAAAGTTCATCTCTTCTTAAAGGAATTAAATATTTTATCATATAAGAACAATATTGAAGACATCTATCATAATTTTACTACAACCCTCTCTACCTCCATAAAAATATTCTCTATCGAAGTGTTGTGTGAAAAGAAGAATAAAATTTCCAACTCTTGGTATGATAACGAGTGTAAAATT
Source organism: Picea engelmannii (assembly GCA_009831015.1). Lineage (NCBI taxonomy): Eukaryota > Viridiplantae > Streptophyta > Pinopsida > Pinales > Pinaceae > Picea > Picea engelmannii. The sequence continues at coordinate 120,686 of ML779080.1, read as the reverse complement.
GCTAGAAAATCCATTAGGGATGCCTCTAATGAGCCCTTGAAATATTATAATATTAATACATACAAATACCTAATTAAAAGGGAAAAAAGAAACTACATAAATATAAAGCAACAGAGTTTTGTGCACCTATCTAAGCTAGATTCAAAGAAATCTTGGAGGCAAATTTTAACTTGTAAAACTAAAGAAAATGACATGATTCCCCTAACAGACTAGAATTCTTACCTTAAAAATCTTTATGAATCCCATCATTCCAAAAGTTTCTACAAAAGTTGAAATTTTTACTATAGAAGACACAATGTTTGGGGTTAAGTGACTCACAAACATGAAAGCTAAGGACATCAAAGGCTACCAAGATGAAATATTAAAAATTGGAGGGTCTATTCTGATCCCTCACATACACAAGCTCTTCAATTTAACAATCAAGTAGGGCTTCCCTAAACCCTGGAATCAAAGCCTCATTGTACCTATTTTTAAAAATGGGAATAAAATAAATCCCTCTAATTATAGGACCATTATGATTAGCCCCATTTCATCCAAGCTATATGGAATTATTTTGGAAAAGAAGATAAGCAATCTACAAAAAAAATCTAAAGGTCAAGCTAGTTTTAGAGGTTATGATTCAACCGTAGACCACCTTGTCATGCTTAGGATAATTGCAGAAGAGTGTCACAACAATAAAACCAATATCCTTTGTTGTTTCATTGACTTTAGGAAATCTTTTGACATTGTTCCTAGGACCAACCTTTGGAATAGGTTAGAAGAGATAAAAATTCTTTTCGAGCCAAGAGCTTCTACGATAAGGTTGTATGAGAACGTTATTTCCAGGTTTAGGAGCACTGAGGGTCGGTTGGAATAAATTAACTATAATATACGAGTCAAACAAGGTTTTCCCCTATCCCCTACCCTTTTTCACATATGCATTGACAAGTTGGAAGTTTGTCTAGAAGCTGCAAGTTGTGTTGGGCCAACTCTTGTTAGTATAGTCATTATCATTCTTCTCTATGCCGATGATATATTTTTTATGGAAAGGAATCCCTATGACCTCAATAAGTAGCTTAGCATCATCAAGGAATTCTTCTCTAGTACATGAATGACTGTGAACATTGACAAAATGAAGGTTATGATCATTAAATCTGACAACATCACCTATGATACTTTCATATATGACAACAATACCTTGGAGGAAGTGCCTTTGTACACGTATCTTCGAAATGATATTCATCACAATATCAACTGGAACTATAGCATTGAAAAAGAATAAATGGAGGGTGGAAAGCTTATTATGGGCTTGAAAATAATTGTAAATTAGCATACCTTTGGCTATGAGATAAGAAAAACTCCTCTTTGAGGCTTTTGTCACTCCTTCTATCTTGTATGGATATGAAGCTTGGGGATGCAATATCTCTCGAGAGTCCTAGAGAAAGATAGGGCGGATCCAAAAGAATTTTATAACTTATAATCTCAAAATTAAAGGCAATACACTCTATCCTATCCTATCCTCCTCATAGAAGCGAGTATTTCCCCCATTGAGAGCACAACTATGATTAGGTAATTAATGTACAAGAACAATATAAAAAACATGGATGACAAGAGGCTCCCCAAAATTGCTTTAGACTCTAGCCCAAATCACCAATGACTCAAGTGGGGATGACATAATGATGCCAAGTTTTGGCTAAATAATTGTGGAATAAAAGATGTTATTATGTAGACTACTGATGATATTAAAAATATTGTTCAAACTAAATTTAAAATCTATGGTGCGATAAAGAATTAGACAATAAAATAAAATTAAGATATTATAAGGAGGTGGTTAATCCTAATATTGAAGATCAAAAGTATCTCTCTCGAAAATTCCCAAAACACTATGGCATGAAAGAAGCCGTCACTTTTGTGACACCAAAATGGTTGAAGATGAAAAACACTTTCTCCTTGAGTGCTCTGCTTATGCCTAAATTGGATCTCAATTTCCAAATATCTGTCATAATACCAACCTTCATAATAGACCAATTTTGGTCAGTGGAGATTAACCTGTAAGACTAATTTCTTGAATTAGTGTTTAAATGACCCATATGAAGAAACAGTTACGAGAACTGCCGTCACAGTTTTCCAGAGCTCTTGGTAATGGAATGGTCGAATCTCCTACTCTGATGGACAGGTGGAGAATAACCGTCTTGGGGAAACCGGTCCTCTCTCTGCCCATAAAAGAACCTTCAGAATACCCATCATTTTGCGATCTGAAAGTGCATACGGTGGCAGGGTAAGAGAGGGAAACTCAATTTCCGGTTCTGTGCAGAGGGTTTCAACTCGATCTCCGTTCTGTGCAAGAAGGCTCGCTGTTGGTTCCAAAGGAGGGTTCTGTGCAAGAGGGCTCGCTGCTGAGGAACAGAGGGTTCCGAAAATGAAATGGAGACATGTATTAATTCACTTAAATTCCGCTTCAATATCATGCAGGTTGAAAACTAAAGTTCTAGGTCCTGACAAACAGACATTTAGTTTGTATTATGAAAACTTCTAACATTGGTATCAGAGCCTGCGTGGAGAACTTTCTCTATATATATTTATGAATGCATATATATTTTTCTGTCACCATGTTTGCATAAATATTATTTCCGCAATCTTATCTGTCATATTTTCGTTCATATGTTGGTCCTCAACATTCAATAATTACAGCGAATTTTTTGCTTCTTGTTTTACAAAGCGAAATTTAGTTTGTCAATAGTAATACCACGTTCATGCTCAGCCTTAAGTTTGTCAAGCACCCAGGCATACTTAAATGACCTACAATCTGCCTGTGAGGTACCTGTAATCATGTTCTTAATAAAGTCGCGATGTCCGGGTGCATCAATAACAGTGCAGTAGTACTTGGTGGTCTCAAACTTCCACAGAGCAATGTAGCTTGATTTATATATATTTAATCGTTCGCTGCTTTTTACCATGCTATGACCATCTGATATCGTTTTTTCATTACATTGCATAAGGCTGAATACAAATGGATTCAGAGTCATTACATTACTTTATCATCTCATGTCGTTGGTTGGTCTCCAGCGTGAGCACACAGAGATTGACTGTAATTGTCAAGTACTATAAGTGGTAAATTGTGTCACTCTGTTTAAACACATTGCTGTTGAATCAATATGCAGAGTCATTACATTGATTTAAGGTCTATATTAAGATACAGTTTGGTAGCCACCAAAGTGGTCCAACCGGAAAGACTCATAGATATTAAGTCAAATTGTCGAAATTTAGTCACAATAACTCTGCAAATCGCAATTATTTACTCACAAGAATATTAGGTTGGCCCAAAGGTGCACCAAATTCTTGAAAGATTATTTAATTGGAGTAGGATGATTGATGGTATTCACAATTGAGGCCAGTATGGATACTCAAAGGTAACATACCTACTTAGTTGTGAATGTTTTATCAATCAGTCCTATTAGGTGAAAGGAAATCACCATAATTGTTAAATAGTTTGCCATAAGATTAGCCCAAAGGTAGGTCACRRTAATACTATTCACTATTGTTTAAACCATGTTTTTTCAAATTKSTTATAACTCTTAGCATTAATGTCACATAGCATGTATTTRTGATTDCAGTATCAGTTCCYRTGTCRCTGCATTCGCATGCCTCTTCTGTCCCGATCTTGAATGGAATGAATTTCTCAGATTGGAAAGAACAGGTTCAGTTTCACCTTGGTGTTCTGGATCTAGATGTAGCACTTGAATCTGAAAAACCAGCTGCTATTACTAGTAACAGCAGTGTAGAAGAAAAATCTACATTCAAAGCATGGGAAAGATCGAATAGACTGAGCCTTAAGTTCATGTGAATGACTGTGGCAAACAACATTAAGTCAACTCTTCCTACTACTGAAAATGCTAAAGAATTCCTGAAATCTATGGAAGAACGTTTCAGAACTGCAGACAAGTCTCTTGCTGGGACACTGATGGCTAAGCTTACCACCATGAAG
>ML779080.1:101858-112176 GCA_009831015.1 Picea engelmannii | reverse complement strand
TACTAGGTTGTTTAATTATAGTATTATGATGACCAAACTGAAAACCAAGATGAATATGACTTATGGCGCACCTAATGTCTACTCTGTTAAACTGTAACATTAAGTTGTCATATGTGCCAAGTGGGAGAATGTAAGACTAATTTATTGAATTAGTGTTTAAATGACCCATATGAAGAAACAGTTACGAGAACTGCCGTCACAGTTTTCCGGAGCTCTTGGTAACAGAATGGTCGAATCTCCTACTCTGATGGACAGGTGGAGAATAACCGTCTTGGGGAAACCGGTCCTCTCTCTGTCCATAAAAGAACCTTCAGAATACCCATCATTTTGCGATCTGAAAGTGCATACGGTAGCAGGGTAAGAGAGGGAAACTCGATTTCCGGTTCTGTGCAGAGGGTTTCAACTCGATCTTCGTTCTGTGCAAGAAGGCTCGCTGCTGGTTCCAAAGGAGGGTTCTGTGCAAGAGGGCTCGCTGCTGAGGAATAGAGGGTTCCGAAAATGAAATGGAGACAGGTATTAATTCACTTAAATTCCGCTTCAATATCATGCAGGTTGAAAACTAAAGTTCTAGGTCCTGACAAACAGACATTTAGTTTGTATTATGAAAACTTCTAACAAACCATCATCAACATAATAAAATTAATAAATATTTTTGAACAACATTATCATATAATCATACTATATAAAATATTATAATATAATGAAAGTTCAATTAAATTTTGTAAGTTGTTAGTTTATATATATATTATTTGAAAATTTTATATATTTTTAAATGAAATATATATATATATAATTTGAATTTTTTATATATTTTTAAATAAAAATTTGTTTTAAAAATTAAATTGTTTTAAAAAATATAATTCAACTCTATTAATCATCCTAGTTGTTTAATTTTTTGTTTTGCATAAAGTTTGGCGACTACTGATAACCATGACATAAATAATCAAAAAAATAATGATGAGTTTGAAATTTGAGACTCTCCACTATCTTATAGTTGACTAGGAGGGAATACTTTAGTAAAAGATTGTATCAAATAATTGGAGGAGTTTGACCGTATATGGTGGTCATGTACCGGAAACTTCTGGGATAATAAAAAAATGAATAGAGGTGAGAAAAAAATTGAATAGAGGTGAGAAAAAATTTGAGACTATGGTAATTTTTTAAGTAATATAAAAAAGAGCAGGTTCATTTTATAATTTAGTTTCCTTCGTTTGACTTTGAAAATTTTCGATTACTTTTAAAATTTTGGTCAAATTCAATTTCATTTTAGTATAAAATAATCGTTTTAAAATATAATATTCATTTTCCTAAAAGATTAGCTTACTTACTCCATAGAAAAATAATAATAAATTAAAATCTAGGAATCTCGACGAACAACAATCCTTCTTATCCCATCTATGCAGCCAAGGCAAGTTCGGTTCCATCCCATCTCTGTGTGGCAAAAAATGATGCACCGCTAATAAATCTTAATCCTGTGACAGGTTCAGGTATAGATTCTTCGCACATGTATAAGATATCAGGACTTTACAAAGGTAAAAAAAAAACTTAATAAATTTTGACATGTTTATTTATAAGGTATTAGGATTGATTTAATTGGGTATAGTTTTAGTGGTTTGTGTTGATTGGTGTATTTCTTTTATTCAAGTTTAATTTTTCTAGTTTTATGGGATAGCATAATTGGTAAGACTTGCTCATACTCTCTCAGTTTGGGGAGAGGTCATGAGTTCAAGCCTGTGTCCTTGAGCCTGTATTCCTGGGATTGCCAGTTTACCACTCCCATATTATCTACTATGTGGAGAAGTATCTAGATAGGTTTCCAGCCTGGAATTTCTATTTGGAAAAAAAAACTAAATAACTTATTAAGTTCATAAATAAGCATTTTATGGAAAAAATCTCTACTTTTTATAAAATCTGATTTACCCTAAATATCATCCTCAAAATGATTTTAAAGAGAAGTAACAATAATTTTCGGAAAAATATTCTCAGTTAAAAAAAATAAAGATATCAAAACTTTACGGGTTAAAAAAACCTGTAAAAACCTGATAAATCCTGTGACAGGTTCCTGTATAGAATCTATGCATAAATCCTGTGACAGGTTCCTGTAGAGAATCTATGCAAATGTATAAAATATCAGGACATCACAAGGTTTAAGAAAACCTATCATTTCAATATTTTAGAGTATTTTTCGTCTCCCCACATACCGGAGGTGACAAAGATAAGCTGCTCACCATGACTTTTGAAGTTTGGTCTGCATCGCCTTCATACCGACCACACTTAACCTACATTTTCTTCGACAAGAAGCAAGCTGTGGTAGACAGACAATTCAGATTCAATTTCAATTTCATACAAAGCCGGATTTCTAGGGAAGATTACGTCTAGTCTCAGAATTCCAACTCCACTTGACTGTACTGATTCAATGTTTATGTTATTCAAATGAAGCCGCCTATACCATCGTTTTCAGAGCAATTTCGTAGATTTTGCAATCCGTGCCAAGCTGATGATTTCCAATCACCATTTCTATCCAAACCATTGTGTCTCAGTGATCTAATTGCACAACTTTTATGCCAAATTCATCAGAATCGTTGGCAAAGCCTGCCCAGTGCCAAGATCATGAGAATTTATTTCGATAATTATAGTTTCTATTCTGCTAAATCCTGCAAACAGGCAACTATTCTGTTTCATTTGATCGGTTTACTATTCATTACCTGTTTTCCTTCGGTCATATCAGAGCTGCGGTCGTATAAATGCAATAATGCTTCTACTTACGCGGCTGGAAGTACATTTTCGAGCAATTTGAATAGGGTAATGGGTGATATACTGAAGAACGCACCTCAAACAGGGTTCAACACTTCTTCCTATGGTCAAATTCCCAACAGAATCTATGGCCTTCTCCAGTGCACAGGTAACATATCTCGCCAGGACTGTTCAATCTGTTCACAGCAAGCAAACAATAGCGTTCTGCAACTTTGTGGAAACGGCACAGGCGGTCGAGTATGGTTCGATAACTGCTTCGTGCGATACCAGAACTTTAGCTTCTTTTCAAAGCTAGACACCGATGGGAATTTATTGGCGAACGGAAACGAAATTATTACTAGTGATCGAAATAATTTTAGGAGCACTACTTCAAGTCTCCTTTCCAATCTGTCTGATAAGGCTTACAATCCTGCAAATACGGGTTTCGCCGAAGGATTAGCGGCATACTCTTCTTTTGGCACAGTTTACGGTCTAGTTCAGTGTTGGAGAGATATATCCATCACGGATTGCAAATCTTGTTTGCAATTAGCAACGATTAACCTCTACCAATGTTGTTCTATGAATCAAGGAGCTCAAGCAGTGTTTGGAAGCTGCACAGTCCGATATGAAGTATATCCGTTTTTTAATACTGGGGGGAGTAGTACTAGTCCACCTCCACCTCTATCCTCCGCCTCAAACCCTCCGACAGTATCTGCTCAGACTCCTCCGGCGAATGGAACTTCACCCACCACGTCAAGTAATCTCGCTCTGCTGCATTTAGTTTTATGATTTGCTCCTTTCTGGGATTATATTGTTCCATCTTTTTGTAAATACCAATGCAACATATTACTTGATCTGCTCTACAGAAGGTTCCTCTGCAAAAACATTACCCATAATATTGGGGATTGTAGGAGGCGTGGTTCTAGCCTTAATGGTCGGTCTGTTTGCCATGCGGAACAAAGTGAAATCTGCCATTTCACGGAGGCCAGTAACTCGTCATATAARGAATGAAGGTAGAATCTCTAGTTTTGAWCTYTGTTTTTAAATTTATGTTATSTAATAAYATTAAMTCTCTTAAATYATATGAAGTTTTTCTYTTAAATCATAATCCAGRMTTYTTGTSTTGAARATGAATCTTGATATWGATATAGATCCGAAACATCCGAAACGTGGACAATCCATCAACTAAACTGTRATTTTTYAGAACTTAACTRAAAACCTTCACCTTCACCACAGAAATCTTATTRAACATTAWACTTTTATKTTACACAGAAATACTTTTATGTTACACAGAARTATACAATCCAGAGTCKACGCTACTGRAKCAGGAGCATATTCTTTTCACTTTAGAAGCACTAGAAGAAGCAACAGATAATTTTCATGAAAAAAACAAGCTTGGACAGGGAGGCTTTGGCCCTGTATACAAGGTATGCATGTATTTATTGTTTTTAAACCATGAAATTGTACGACATGACATGAGCTTGCAGAGGATGCATGGGTTTTTCTCTTTCTCATAGGCTCTTCTTGATGTGGCTGGTTTTTAGGGAATAACCAGAGACGGGAAAGAAATAGCAGTGAAGAAGTTGTCTGTGAGATCTGCCCAGGGCAAACAAGAATTTATGAATGAGGTGAAGCTTGTGACCATTCGACACAGAAATCTTGTAAAGCTGCTTGGGTGTTGTGCCGAGGGCCCAGAAAGGTTGCTTGTTTATGAGTATTTACTAAACAGGAGTCTGGACACTTTTTTGTTTAGTAGGTCATTTTGGATTTATTTTTTATTGAGTAGGATGATTTTAAGGATTTGAAATTTTGGTGAATCTTACTAATATTTCATATGTCAATGATTTTTAAGGGAAAATAATTTTATTCTACAGAATTTGGGCTAATCATTTTTAGAATAGCTAATATTTTTTTGGGGAAAGACTATGAAAAATTATCCCATGAGCTGGATTTAGCCCCTAAAATCAGCTGAATTTAGTCTCTAAAATAGAATTTGGACGAATCATTTTTAGAACAGCTATTTTTTTTTTAGAAAAACCATGAAAAATTAACCCATGAGCTCAATTTAACCCCTAAAATTAACTGAATTTAGCCCCTAAAATCATCCATGCTATTGAGGAAAATCTGACGATAAATCTTGAATAAATTTAATGAGATTTGAATCATTTAAAAGTCTTTTAAATTTTCTATTATTGAAATACAAATCCAGATCCAGAGAAAAAGAGGCAGCTTGATTGGCAAAAGCGCTATGACATCATAATGGGAATAGCTCGCGGTCTTCTTTATCTTCACGAGGATTCGCACTTGCGAATCATTCACAGAGACATTAAAGCCAGCAACATTTTGCTGGACGAAAGATTGAATCCCAAGATAGCAGACTTTGGATTGGCCAGACTCTTCCCTGAAAACGTGACTCATGTTCAAACAAGAGTTGCAGGGACATAGTATGAATATTTCCCTCTGCCATTTCTTCATGCAATTTATTAACACTACACATTTATGCAGTCGTGGGATTCAGCCACATTAAACAGCTTACTTATTTGAATAGTTTGTCCATGGAGTATGCAGCGGTTACATGGCGCCAGAGTATGCAATGCGGGGGCAACTATCTGTAAAGGTTGATGTCTATAGTTTTGGAGTGCTAGTCCTTGAGATTGTGAGTGGAAGGAAAAACAATGATATAAAGTTTCTCCCAGAAGCAGTGCAAAGCCTATTGGAATGGGTAAGCCTTCAATTCATTTTTTATAGGGTTTTACTGAGATAATTGTAAAGATGTTGGTGACCATTTGAATTTGTGATGAAGGCATGGAGATTATTCAAGCAAGGGAGTCTTCTGAATATGATAGATTCTACAGTAAGGGAAACATGCCGGCAGGATGAAGCATTAAGATGCATTCACGTTGCCCTTCTATGCACGCAAGCTGATGCCGGCGTCCGTCCGATTATCTCTGATGTTATAAGGATGATCTTCAGCTCTTCTGCGACATTACCAGATCCAAGAAAGCCCGCATTTGTGCAAAGTAGTGAAAGTAGCCTCGGAGATTTCACGGCCGGCAGTTCTGGTACTGGGATTCACAAGCCACGGTCGTCTGCAACAATATCATTTGTGTCGTCTGGCTCGACACCTTTGGTTCCTTCTATAAATGGTGTCACCATTACTGAATTGGAAGCTAGGTAGGTATTCTTCCAGGTTGATGCAAATGGAAAAGAAGCCTTTAAGAAGGCCAAGATAGAACTATCATGCTTTGGTTAAAAAAATTTGGCCATGTGAAAGACATGAAATGGATTTATTATCAATAGAATCAGTGAGCCCATGTGATTGAGAAGAAAACGGAGCCATCATTAAAATTTACCATGGAAGTTATAATGTAAACTACTAAGAAGATTTACCATGGAAGATATAATGTAAACTACTAAGAAGGCCAAATAAGGAACATTTATCCCATAAAAGATATGGGAATTGATGGTCATTGGAAATGGAGCATATGGTTAATGCCACAATAGGATATGAGATTTAGATACCACTACATGCATTCTTACATATGTGGTGCTTCCATCTCCCCATGTAGTAATGTTGTAAAATTAACAGAGCTTGAAATTTGTGTGTGCGCATTGACATCATATTTCAAATAAAGTGATTCATGCACTCACAAATGATAATGTCTCAACTTTGGGAAAGGTATAAAGTCTTTTTATATAATAGAGATAAATGCATCAAACAATTGGTATAAAGTAATTTTTTTTAATTCTAAGAATTTATAATAGGAAATAACATGCTTGTTGAATATGGGTGAGTTGTCATTTTTAGTGACACTACATAATCTATTTATTAATGTTGTGAAAGGAATAAGATGTGTTGAATATACTTCCTAAACTAATCTATGAGAAAAGAATGCGCAAAAAACAAACAAACATAATAGTTGCAAACACATGAAATGAACAACAAACCATTAAAAACATGATATTTTGGGAAAAACCCTTCCGCGATGGAAACTCCACACTTTAAAGCATACTCAATGTATTATTCAACAATTAAATGGTTACAATACAGACTCTGTGCCCTCAACAAGAGTGTTCAATAGTAACATAATTCTAGAGAAAATTTGTCCCTAGCACTCAATAAATAGGCATAGTAAAACCATAAACCATTTATGGTTTACCATGTTTTCATACTAGAAACAACCAATAGGTTATTCCCTCCCACTTCTCTCTTCCTCTTCTCTACAAGTATTGTTACTACAACTCTACATTATTCTTTCTACAACTTTGTAATGTTCTTGCTATAGCTTTGCATTATTCTTTGCCACTTCTCTTCATATATTCCTACTACAGCTCGACATTATTCTTACTACAACTTTGCAGTATCCTACTATGTCTTTGCATTATTTTTTGTCATTGCTATGCATATATTCTTGCTATATCTCTGCAAGGTGTATGACACACCTATTCCAACATGCTACTAAAAAACCATACACATCTTTCTACTTAAACACGTGAGTATTTCCTTCCAATCTAGTGGGATTTGATATAAATACTTGACACCCATTTCCATGAGTGTTATGTCTCTCTTCCAAGTCCAAACACCAATAAATGGTGAGCATGTTATCCATGCCACAACCTTTAAGGCTCCCAACTCACCAACCATTTCTCATGATCAATGCCTCCATCAAATGCTTTCTACCTCATGTCCTATGTTATATAAACAATATATATATACCTCCATTGCATACAAACCTTCTACATGTGAGTACCAAATTGGATGACTACCTTAGTGATTGTATTTTATACGTTCTTATGCTAGAATGTGGAATAAGCCTTCCCATGATGGACATGGTGTGATTGGAATCATTACCAGGGCCACGGTAAATCAAAAGGTGTGAGGTATTATTGTAAGAAATCCAACAATATTGTCAATCACTATAACAATTTTTTCATGACTCTCTATTTGAGTAACTAAATTTAAGTCCCAATTCATTGATGGAATCCTTAATATTTTAAAAATATATATATTTTAGTTTTATGATCAATGAATCCTTAATATTTTAAAAATATATATATTTTAGTTTTATGGAAGACATAAGGAGTTTGAAGAAAATCTCATATTTTTGTATGGAGAATCCATGGGTGGTGTAGTTATGCTTTTGCTGCATAGAAATGAACCTATTTTTTGGAATGGACATGTATACTTTTTTTTTATCTTACAATCCATTCTTTGACCAAGGCTATGCAATAATGGAAGAGAAAGGGAGAGTATGAGATTTATGATTTGTTTGGATATATGTTGCAATTTTGAAATAGTTTACATTGAATGAATTATCTAAGATCATAGGGTCTCCACTTAATGAACTGTGACATAGCACATGCATTTATAATATTATATTAAAGAATATCTCTTTTTTCATTAGATATTGGTAAATACCTAGCAAAATCCTTTTGTTTAACTCTCCTCCCAATACATATTTCCCATAATAAAAAAACATTTTTTTAAAACTATGTCTCCTATTTTTACCATATACCCTTTTGATATCCCCCAATACCTATAAATCCACCCTTATATTTACATCACACCTCCCAATACCTACATTATATAGACTCTATTTTTCAAAAAAATTAAATAATTAAACTATATGAAACACTGTAATAAACATTGTGCCTACGACACACCCCATACATGATATATCCAAACTTAAAACCCTATCACAACGAGTTACTAATATTAGAAGTGCTAACATAATAGTTTCACACATGAAAGATAGACACACATGAAGAAGAAAACAATCATTATGAAATGATACAAAGGGACACAAATCTTATGTTGTGATATTTTTGTGCAATCCGCTAATCCCGAAGAGATGACATCATAATCTGATTGAAGATAAGAAAGCAAGTAATATAATAGGTCTAAAGAATCAATTGTTTGACCAATCAAGAGAAATAAGCCTCTTGGTATTATATTGCTTTAATTAATGCCATGAAGTCACGCTCATATAATAGTTTATTTGGTAAATAGAGAAGGTTTGGATGATCAAGGGATTTTTTTAATGTAAATAGAAGCTCATGAATGCCATTGAAGTTATTATTAACACCCCATGAATTCCACTTGTTTCAAACATGAGTTGGTTTTGGTGATTTTATTAATCACTAATAATAAGAATTTTTCATTCAAGGGAGTCAAGGAAGGGCAAATTTTTTTTTACTATTTTAGAAAAATAACTGTGCAGGTTAATTAAAATTACAAAGAATTTTAAGGGTGACTTTCTTAACATTGGAGTGGTGGAAGAACATGATTGTTGAGCTAAAATTTTTTTTTCAAGTTATTATTTTCCGGCATGTTTATTGTGAAGACAACATTGAAGTAGATAGACTTTCTAAAATATCCCTTGATAAGCTGCCTAGGAAAATTGAATTTTTCCATTGTGTGGGAGATCTTGAAGGCCCACATATTTTCTTAGATATTTTCTAGTTTCCACTCGTCACCAATGATCATATTTTTTTTCTTTTTGATTAGTTTTGTAATACACTTTACTGACATCACAGATCAGTAATATGGGTTCTAGATAGTTTGGCAAAGATGACAATTCTGATGGACACTCTGGATGGAAAATAGTGGATATATTTCTTGATATTTTCCTGTAGTTGTTGGTGAGGCACTATATGTATTGAAGAGTTTATATCTCTATATAAATATAAAGTGAAATTTTTTGTGGAAAAAAAAAGTTAATCAAAATGAGTAGAAAAGTCATTTGAAAATATTTTTTTTTTGATAATTTTTTGTTAAATTATTTTATTGTTTTACTAAATTTTTTCCAAATTAGTTATTTTTACATCTTAATGAGTATTGATTATGTCCAAGTTATGCAACAATGTTATTATGTTTTAACTTTCATTTGTGGACTATTCAACACCCTCTTATCGAATGCAAAACCAGAATATATTACCATGCATATTTTTTTTTGCCTACATCTTTGTAATAAAATCAAAATTGCCATAGTTTTAGTAAAGAAAGGCAACCTTTAAATATTACTTGAAATCTTTATTAAATATAAAATTTGATAACAAGAAAACTTATAACAAAATAAAAGTACGAGGAGGTAACGTGATCTTTAGAAAATTTGGAGAGCCAAGAAAGTTGCAAAATAGGAACAAACCGGTAAATAATCTATAAATGTGGATGCAAATGGAAAAGAATCCATTAAGAACACTAAGATAGAACTATAATGCTTTGGTAAAAAAAATTGGCTAAATAAAACCCATGAAATTGATTTATTATCACTAGAATGAGTGAGCCATGTGATTGAGAAGAAAAAAGAGCCATCATTAAAATTTACCATGAAAGATATAATGTAAACTACTTGAAGGCCAAATAAGGAACATTTATCCCATAAAAGATATGCAAATCGATGGTAATTGAAAATATATAGTAAATAATTTATTCTTGGAAAAAATGTGGATGCAAATGGAAAAGAATCCATTAAGAACACTAAGATAGAACTATAATGCTTTGGTAAAAAAAATTGGCTAAATAAAACCCATGAAATTGATTTATTATCACTAGAATGAGTGAGCCATGTGATTGAGAAGAAAA
>ML779080.1:29458-92414 GCA_009831015.1 Picea engelmannii | reverse complement strand
TTAACTTTTACATATTGTACATGGTTGTCTAGAATTTATTCAAAGTCAAATTCATCCACCATTTTAACATCAAACATAGTGAAAACAATTAGATAGTAATGACTCAGATTCGATACTAAATGTTTGAATAAATTCCTATTCAATCACCCTCTTAATTTGAAATATGAATCTAATATCTTTACATAATGCATGCATGTATATCTCATAGTGTTTTATAGTGGTTTTCAACATATCTATACAAATATGCAAAACTTATTGAGAAGAGAATGTCTTCTAGCATAATTGTCATAAAACAAATACGAGGAAGACAAGTTATTACAGAGATAAGCATTCATCTCATAGACCCTTCATGGACCTTATTGCAAATTAAAAATAGTTACATTTAAGTTTTCTAAAGCTAAAATACATTTTTCTCATGTCTAGGTATCAATAATGGAATACCACTTAAGCATTATTTTGATTGCTCATTTTTTTTTTAAATCAATAATTATAAAAATTATGCATAATAGTATATATTATAGACTATTATGTTTATAAGAATATATATATATATATATATATATATATATTCCCGATAACGCTTCCCATCTCCACTATTCTCTTGTTCTTTAGTAAAACGTGTGTCACCTCTTTGAATTAACAATATAACATAAACACCTTATCCTTATTTTTTATTTAGATAGTATTGATTTATCAACATTAAAATTCTCTATTTATCAATGCTATCAATAAAATATACTATATCACATAGAAAAATAATTTCTTTGTAAATATATCAATCAAAAAAATAGACACCTATATAAGAATGATTTGAAAATGATAATTTAACTGAAAAGATGCAATATACAATAAATTTGAGTATACAAATGCCACAATGCTTTTCAAAGTCTTTTCACTGTATCTCTTAGACTCATCGATTAACCTAGAATGGATAAGGGTAATACATATTTATATTTATAAATGAAATATGACAACTTCAACCTTAAAATGGATGAGGGGAATAAACATTTATAAATGTGGACGAGTGATCAAATATGACAACTTCAAAAAGTACTATTTGTCCAAATGTCCAACTTCTGTAACAAACTTGTAATCAAATTAGCCTACGAGTATAATAACGAAAATATGAAAATTTATAGTTAATCATTCATTGAAAATATCAAAATTTATCCTTAATCTCAAATATATGGCATTGACATAAATCTAAAGAAGATGAAAAAACATAAAGTATTTTATGATTTTATGTGATGCAAATTTATAAATGCACTACAAAAGAGGACAAAATTCTTAAGGATGATAGTTTAGTTTGGCAAAAGTTCAACCAACTATTACACTTTTTTTAGTTGTGCAGATTGTCTTGAAAGTGTAGAGATGTCATTTAATTTATTAATTGATGTAGTATCAGTGACTAAGAAAATTTGGACTTCATAAAGAAGCGAGTAACTAGGACAACTTTTAAAGGAAAATTTTAAAGATAGATGTGTGATTTACACGCATTGTTATGGTTGGCCACGTGCCATAAATCAATTGTGTTATTGACACAATATGTTGTGTGGCAATGCTCTAGTGCATCATTGACATTGCTATGGCATGCCCTCAACATTGCTTTTCCTTGGTACATTAGCTTGGTATATAGTTGGCACATGTCACATGTCATGATTAAGAATATCATAATGAAGCCAATTTCATTATCATTGTACTTGATGTCAATTTTACATTGTACATGACTAGTAGTTAACACAAACAAACTTTGTAAGTTTTTAAATGCAATAACTTCATGTTGATACACGATTATAATGTGGGCCTAATAATGGAATATTGTCATAGTTTAAATATGTGTATATGCAACTTATAATTAAATGCTATTGGGGGGCTTAAGGCTCCATTGGGTGTAGTATTTTGTTTGATAATTGAAGAGGTTAAGTCTATTAAGTTGTAAAAAATGCAAGTATGATGAAATAAAATATAAAAATGTGGAATTGATGGACTTAGGATTGAGAGGGCGTTTATAATATTATAAATGGAGATTACACAAGTAGAAAATGTTTCAGGATATGAGACATTCCTTAAACACATTTTTTGATTCGTTTTTATAAATGTATAATAGGTGAGCGTTACCTTGAGAAGATGAGTGACACCTTTAATAATGAATATATATTTTTTCTCTAATATCTTTTATTTTATAAATACATTCTCTTAAAATGAGAGAGGTGTTAGAGATAATGTTTATCTTATTTTATTATTTAGGATATTGTTTGTTATGTTTGTTAGTTGGATTTGAGAAGATTGATTGAACTAAGTTTACTCCTATTTTAGTGTGTGGTTGAGATATTGTCTCAATTAGTTGATTGTGGGATCAAGATAGTTTGTTTATCTTAATACAGATCTTGTTGTATTTATATGTATCATTATATTTATTCAATTGAGTGTTCAATGCATCCTTGTGTATAATAATCTCTACTCTCCCATTTTAATATGGTATCAGAGCCAGACTGGGTGTGACTCCTTAGGGGAGAGCCCAGAAACATGTGGAGAGTAGAGTTGTGTGTTTGTATGTACAAAGTGTTTATGTGGAGATTTCTCCATTCTTTGATTTGTTGCAACTGTCGTGGGCCTCACTCTAGGAGTGAAATGAACCGTAGACATCTCAGACAAAAACAATGTTTTATCTCTCAATGGTCATGGATGGGATGAGGTCAAAGGCGAGTTTTTCTTTTTGCAGACAACCAAGGATGAAGACGCGATGATCTCATCACATGGTAGATTTTGAGATGGAGGAGTGCTTCAGGCTTGTAGAATAGTGAGCACACGGTTGTGAGAGGGGTGAAGTACAATGTAGATAGTGAGATTTGGAGCCCCAATTATAGACGAAGCTTTAGAGTCAGACTTTATCAGCTCCGAGTTTTCGATGCATAATGGGTTTGGGAGTATGGTCCATTTCTTTGTTTTTTTTTGTTCTATGGTCCAATTTGGGTATTGACTTCATTTGTTGGAAGTGGAAGAGAATATTCATAACTAACACTATTTTTTGAATCATGTTGGACAATTGACCAAAGAAAACCAAGTGGAAATCACTTTGAAGAGTTTTTTAGTTGTTGTGTATATTAAGTTACAAAGGCATTCACACTAGATGCATTGGAGCTAAAGTATGTGACTCAACACTTCTGGTACACAATTTTGATAGAGAATCTGAAGGGAACAACAATGTATTACTCTTTGGCATGAGACTGAACCTTTGGTATTCAACATGAGGATCCCACTCACTGAAAATCTCCATCAATGGATTTGGCTGGACACCACATTGAAGATTTTGGAATTTCATTACAGAATCCACATTTGAAGCTCATGCCCGTGAAATTGTGAGTAGTGTATTGTTTGCTGGATCTTTATCTAATAGATTAGAGAAATGGTCGCTGCTAATTCTGGAAAGGTAAAGAATGACACTCGTCACCATTCTGTGAATGGATCACCATAATAAAGGAGATGCTATGTAGAGTTCTTGTTGATGTGAGAGTTTGTGCCTCTGCTGGAGACACTCATGGGTAAGCATAAGCTCATTGGTGATAATAGAGTAATGGTAAGTTGAGAAGATTAAAATGGATTCGGTTTACTATAGTGGGAGTTTATTGGCCATCGAATATATTTTGGCTTGATAGGTGATGGCCAACCTATTGGTAGCTATGATAATATGTGGCCAACATGGGGGGTGTCACCTTGTTGACCAATATATTATCACGTTCATTCATAAAGGGGGTTTTTAAATTGTAAGTATTGGGGGGTGCATGTGGGGTCTCAAGGGGTTTATGTGTATTAGGGGGTAAAAAAAGTGGTATTTAGTGAAAATAGGGGTTTCTTTTATTGTGAATATGTGTTGGGAGGGGGTCTAACAAAGGATTTTGGGAGATATTTACCAATATCTAGTGAAATTATTAATATCCCATGAATGAATGCGCTATGTCATAGGTTCATAGAGTGAATACCCCATGGTGGCCAATATGGTGAAAATAACTTTAATGCTAGTAATATGAGAACTTTTTTTATGTCTTGGAATTGTAAATATATAAAGGTATTGAGCCTAACTAACTCAATACAAATTGTTATTTTGTTAGAATTAGCTACTCTGACAAATGATAGGTGAGGAGATCTAAGACAATCAAACTGATGATGAAGAAAAATATGCTTAGCATTGTGAACCACTCCATAGGAGAAAGAATACCAAATATGCTTCACGGCAGATGATGATGTTAAAGTGCAAGCGAGTTGAAGAGGAGGCAAACCAAAAACGATGGTAATGTGATGTAAATGGGCTTGTATATTGGGAATATAATTGGTAACCGTTGAGTTGATGTAAATCATTTTTTAGATGTTTGTTGTACCTGAATTAATGATGCATATGTGATGCATGGAGTGCATGATTGGTTGTGCCCGAAACCCCAAATTTTTGGTCCAAGTTGTATTGCCTCGTATAGAAAGATAGTTCCCCAGGTTTGTTGTAAACCTTTCTCCCGTTGTTCAGGAATGCATGTTGTGGTGTGGATTTGCATTGAGTTATCCCTCTTATGCATAGAGAGGATGTGGATCAATTTGTGGAATAGACCATTGTGATATGTACGTGGGTGATAGGTGTACCCATACTTGTTATAACTTTAACCCCCTAAAAAAAGGGGGTGATGCTGTGAGCACCACCTCTTGACCAAACTATAATTTTAACCCCGAGGAAAAAGGGGGTGATGTTGTGAGTACCACCTCTTGACTAAATTTTAATTTTAACCTTTGGAAAAAAAAAGGGTGTGATGTTGTGAGCACCACCTCTTGGCCAAATTGTAATTTTAACCTTGGAAAAAAAGGGGTGATGCTATGAGCACCACCTCTTGAACAAATTGTAATTTTAACCTCCAAAAAATAGGGAGTGATGTTGTGACCACCACCTATTGACCAAATTGTAATTTTAACCCCGAAAAAAAGGGGGTGATGTTGTGAGAACCACCTCTTGTTTCAAGGGTACTGAATTTTGAGGTTTTTATTTGTAACTTTATAGATGACGATTTCAAAATTTTGTAATTTTAACTCTGAAGAAAAAATGAGTGCTACCGGTAGTACAACTTTTCAAAACGGGGTAAAAAATGCAACCCTTGAAAAAACGAGAACTCTGGAGAGTTCTCATTAAGTTGGTAGCTTTGTTTTGGCCAATATTGGCTAAGGGTATAAAAAATTTGTTGGGTTGACGAGAATCAAACTCGTGACCTTTGAAAACTAGACCGATGACTTAACCAAATGCCTGAACCAACCTGGATTCCAAATGACTTGTTACGGTTGGTGGGGATCTTTATATTTAAGTTGTATTAAATTTTATATGCCATAAATGGGCATCAACCGAGGTAGACCCCGCGACCTTCGGACCGACAACCCAATGTTTTAAGACATGTACTCGACCATTGCGCCAACGATCCTTGTTGATTAACCCACTGAGCATATTGTATTTAAGATTTAGTTAATTTCCCACCGAGCATATAGGGGGTTGGGTGGGGTTCGATCCCTCGACTTCCCCTATATACACTAAACTTACACCATTTTTGCTACACACAATTTAATCATCAATTAATGAAGTTATGGATAAGTAAGGGTATTCACATGTTTATTTTTCAAATAGTCAAGATGATCATAATTTTTCGAATCAGGTTGGATGTTAATGTAAGATTAAGAATTAATTTAACATCTAAGGAATTTTAGATCATCACCCAATCCTATGATGGTGTTGACAATCTAATCCACACAAAGAAAATAGGTTGAAATCTTGTCTTCTTCTTTCATCTTAAGGCTCTCAAATTGTCCTCTATGGTTTTGTAATTTTCCCTTTTTGACCTTGTCATCCCCTTCATATATATTATGTAACTTGTTGATACAGGTGGATATTGGTGGCCACCCACCTTTTCCAACTGGCTCAAAATAGTTTTCTGGCAATTTTGACAATTTAATATTTTTAGCAGTTTTAACTTCCGGGGCCATTTTGAGGGCCCAAATGAAGGTTTTTTGGCATATATCTTCTCAATGCTTTTCATAGGCATGATTGAGCCCCCAAAATGAATCTCCTTGACGATACCTTTCCAACAGGCTATCATACGCCTAAAATGAAGATCGTATGCAAAAGTTACGACCCTGGGAAGTTGATGTACTAACTTACCCAAACGGGGCCCACATGACTTTTGGCGCTTCATCTCCTAGGGTTGTTTTTGGATGTCTAGGGTTTTTGGAATTCTTGTTTATTATAGAAAGGCCTTCAGAGCCTTATTGTAATCATCTCCTTGCGAATGAGCGCAGTTATCACATCTCTTCTCAGAGATAAGCTGCCACCATTCCGACAAGCTTGTTTTCGCTGCATTTCATAGTTTCAACTTATTTCCTTATTGAATAGAAAACCAGTTTTATTGTATCTCAGTTATTTTTTGTTAAGCACCTGTTAATAATCTGTAGTCATTTCATTCTGCTCATAAAATCTGGATCAATGGTATCAGAGCAGTCTGCTCCTTGTTGTCTTAATGCATGTCCCCAACGAGGTCGGAGTACAAAGAGTTGGGTCTCAAGCTTGTTTCTCTTGAGGAAAAAAGATCTCGCACACCCAAGCGACCTCTCATGGTAGGAGAAAAGAAATATGATGGGACAGGAGACCCTTTCAAACTATTTATTGAGGAAGCCCTCACGTAACAAAGGAACGAGATGATGGATAGTTTCACGCAAATCCTTCAGCGGCTACCAACATGCGACACATCTTCTTCGAACGCAGGAGCCACCCCCTTCAAGGTACAAATAAACTTCGATATTCCTATATTTTAAGGTCAAATAGATGCAGATGTTGTAGACAAGTGGTTGGATCTACTAGAAGGGTATTTTTCTATCCATAACTTTTCGAATAGAGAAAAGATTACTTTTGCGCTCCTCAAAGTCGTTCCCCATGTCAAAGATTGGTGGGAAATGTTTTGTGAGAAAAAGGAAACAGAGGAACCCTCATTATTTACAGTCACGGCCACTTGGGAATCCTTCAGGGATGCTATTAAGGAACAATACTACCCTGTCGGAAGTTATGATGACTTGTATACCAAATGGACCACATCGTGGCAAGAAAGAGACCAAGCAGTGCTAGATTTCAAAAATATCTTCGATACCTTGTGCACCAAGCTGGGTGTTAGTCTCCAATTTTGACCATATTTTTTCCCATGTTATGCCATATATACCCCCATTCCATATCTAGTATCATTCCTTTCTGGCCTTACCTTGATACATTTCACATCATTTTGCCCTAAATGGAGCTATTCAAGGTATTCATATGATTTATGTTATTTTTAATGTATTTTAATACTTTAAACTGATATTGATACTAACATTGCATGAGTTAGGTACTTGTTTCCTTGAAGCAGATTTATTAGTACCAAGTATTGGCTTGCACTTAATGGAGATGTCAAAGATTTTCACGATATTGCCAGATTGGAATGCCAGTTCCGATTCATATGATTGATCAAGTTATAGTTCAGATTTCAAATCTCGAATTAATCTCGAGAGAACAGAATGTGATGACTCAAAGCGGAATTATAGAACCGGTTTCTACTATGTTTATCTCTATTTCATAGTTCACGCTTCTTGACACTTTGTGTCATGAAGCTGTGAACTTAATTTTAACAAACTTTGAGTTATTTTTGGATCTAAGATTCTCTCAATTAATGTACCTATGTCTAAGTCTATTTTTGGATTCACGATTGTAGATGTAGGGAGGATCTATATAAACTTGGTTTCTCTCTATGTCAAAAAGGATCTAAAAAGAAACCGTGCTATGTGATATTGTTGATAATACAATTCCTGAACTGTGCGTTATATTATCTTTTCTGTCAATGAATTGAGTTAATTTTCAAATTATGGAGCATGAGGAATGATATAGTTACGCATGAAGTGATTTGATTTAGTTCTGGTTTCGTTTTAAAAGCGATTGCACCTTTTGGTTGGGCCCGCCAATAGGTTCAATTCACTTTCTCTTTATCTATATTGTAGTTAGTTCGTTTCTAGTTTTAAAATATGTGTGTTAGTTTACTTTTAATTTGAAATATTTTTGTTAATTTCTGACTTGAATCGTTTTCGTTTAGTTCGTTTTTAGTTTGGAATTATTCCGTAGATCATTGAATATTGGAATTAGTTGTTTTCCACTCGTAGAATTTGATGAACAATCCAATTACTGATTTAACTCTTTTAATTTAGTTTAGATTTACTCTGTTTTCAAGTTTTAGTTTAATTATGATTTGAAGTTAGTTTAAACTCATATTTACTCTATTTTTAGGGTAGTTCAATTGTGGTTTGGTTTGAGGAAGCTTCCGATATCTGTAGGGTAAAGAAGGACATTGATTAGTTTCAATTTTATTAGATTTATTTCGATTTAGAACAGAGATAGAGAAAGATTGGCTTAGAAGCAACGATTTAATTTGATTAAGTACTTAGAATAGATCATTAAAGATTGTTCTTCATAGGTTTCTATTGAGGATAATTTCCATTGATAGAATAGATTATTGTAGAGAATAGATTTGCACATGCATTGATAGAACATTTTCATTTTAAAGAAAAATTTAGATAGAATTTAAATTGCAAGATTAGACATAGCATAGTGATCTCAGTGGAAGAGGATTTTCTGTTTACATTGTTTCAGTTTCCTTTCTCAGAAAGATTTAGATTCATATTTTTAGGACAAATTTAGACTCTGTTTGTTGAGATTTCGCTTGATTAGAATTAGGATAAACTCTAGAATGATTCAATGTTAGTTTCTATCTAGTAAAACTTTTAGCATGTGACAAATTTTAGTTGTTGAATTAGTTTCTGTAGACTCTTTTTACACAGGTTGTTCCATTCAATAGACTTAATTTGGAATTTGATTAAAGTAGAAGATAATAGAAGAATGATCATTACATTTATCACATGATTAATGAGTTCTTAAATTCGATTTATTTCTTGGTGTTCATTTCGAGGTAATATAGAAAGTTACTTTTCAGCCATAGAAGTAATCGTTTTGATTTAATTTCAAATTCTTAGATCCATTGTGTTTCTTAGAGTAAATGAATATAATTTTGAATTTAGTTTAGTTTTGATTTTTGGTTTGATTTTAGAATAGATTAATTGTGAATTTTCCAGTATTTAAAAATTGACTTTATTCTTGAAATTTAGCTAGTCATCGATAGAATTAGAATTAGTTTTCAGTTTCTTGAAGTTCTAATAAATAGTTAGTTTTGCAATAGGAAAAGAATAGTCATGTATTTGTAATTTTGATTAGAAGTTTTCATTTTATAAGAAATTAGTTTAATTTGAAAGTTAGGATACTTTTATGATTTTCAGATAATTAAAATAGTGTGGAAATTGCAGATTGAATAGATTGATAAAGTAGGCGTAGGTTAATATCTGTGAATATAAAGTAGTACTAGTAGGTGAAAGTTGTTGGTAAATTATAATTTTTTGGTGTTTAGATTAAATAGAAGATTTTAAAATGTTCTTTCTTTTATAGTCAAGGTAGATGTTTTGATGATTAGGTGTTTAGTTAATGGTAGAATTGAAATAAATAGCATTCGATGATTTCTTTGAATTAGGAATATAAGTACATTTAAATTTAATTAACTTAGAATTATTTCCATTTCCTAGATTAATTAGACAAGATATGATCAATTTTAAGATACTCATTAGAATTCAATTTATGAGAGTAAGTTTATGTTTTCTTTTTAGAATAAAATTTAGGTAGAAATTAGAATCTTACCCACACATATAGTGTAGAAGCTCTAAGTTTACTTGCCCTGGTCTAACAATTTAGTGCTTTCAGGTAATTAAAATCATTAATATAAAAAGCCTAACACTGGGTATCAAAGATTCAGAGCGACATCTGGTTCTCAAGTATCGTGGTCCTCTGCATAGATACATCTAGACCAAAATGGAATTTCTAAACATCTCATCCTTGGGTGCGACCTACCGATATGCCGTCAAAATTGAGCAGAAGCTCAAACAAAAGATGCGACAATTTGGGCATGGGAACCCCGCACAACAAAAGCCAGGAAAGGGCGGCCCCAACCCATAGAAAAAAGGACAGAGCAAATATGGACAGTATCAGGACAACCAGTTCAAGCCGCAAGCAAAAAAGGACATCGAAAATACAAAGAAATATAATAGGAAGTGGTGCGACTTCCATAAGAGCCCTTGGAATAACACTACTGATTGTCGCTCAAAGCAGTCGTTGGTGGACGAAGTGAAAGCCTCTGAATCAGATGCGGGTTATGAATCTTAGCCATAACCAGAAAGGGGAAGACAGATCATTTACGCGGAACCCAGTGCCACCATTGCTACCACGAAGCTCCAGCCTGGTGAACCAGATGAGCCATAAGAAGGAGAACGCCTCTTCCATTCACAAATGTGGGTAAAAAGCACCCCGCTGGAATTCATCGTTGATAGCGGTAGTCAAAAGAACTTCATCTCAACAAAGGTCATCAAGCAGCTAGCCTTGTCGACAACACCACACCCACAATCCTACACCATTGGATGGCTCCACCAAGGAAGCGATCTCCGTGTCAGCCAACAGTGTCGACTTTCGTACGACATCAATCCCTTCAAAGACGAGGTATTGTATGATGTTTCTCCTCTCGAAGTTTGTGATGTTCTTTTGGGCCAACCTTATTTATGGAAACGTCATACTGTATATGAGTCTAAGCCTCGTAGTGTTATTATTACTTTGAACAGGAAATTGTACAGGATACCCGAGGCAGTCCCACCTAGTGTTATTTCCTTAATATCTTCTAAGCAATGTAGGAAGGTCATCTTTGAGACGGGGAAGTTTGTCTTCTTCATGATTCACTCTTAGAATAAGTGAAATATCATAGACACATCCAAGGTCTCTGCAGCCGACCTCTCCACACAACAGAAGCAAGTAGATAAGGTCATGGAAGAATACTCAGATATCTCCTCCTCACCTACCGGGGTACCTCAACATTGCTAGGTAAAGCACCCCATCGATCTAACCCCCGACGCACTGCTATCCAATGGGCCAGTCTATCACCGCTCTCTATTAGAGAATGAGGATATCAAGTGATAGATCCAAGAACTGCTCCACAAGGGGCACATCTGTCCCAGCTCATCACCTTGCGGGAGCCCAATCATGCTGGTATAGAAGAAAGATGGAACCCGGTGACTTTGCATTGATTATCGGGCTCTGAATAAAATGACAGTCAGAAACTGGTACCTGATTCCCCGAATCGACGACCTCCTCGATTAACTCACGGGAGCCAAATACTTTAGTAAGACTGATCTGAAGTATGGCTACCACCAGGTCTTGATAGAACAAACAGATGTATGGAAAACCACCTTCAAGTCAAAGGAAGGCCTTTTTGAATGGTTGGTCATGCCCTTTGGTTTGACAAATGCTCTAGCCACTTTCATGAGGATGATGGATGATATCTTGCGACCATTCAACAATACTTTTTTAGTGGTGTATCTAGATGACATTCTCATTTACATCAAGACTTGGGCCGAACACTTGCAACATATTTAGCAGGTTCTGCATACCCTGCGACATCACAAGCTATATGCCAACTTGGAAAAATGATCCTTCGACATGGATAGGGTCCATTACCTGGGATACATCATTGATCAGCATGGTGTACATGTGGATCCCGCCAAGATCCAAGTCATCCATGACTAGCCAACCCCAACCACACTCACTGAGCTTCGAAGCTTCTTGGGCCTTGCCAATTTCTACCACAGGTTCGTGTTGGGATTCTCCCATATTGCATGGGCCCTCAGCCAAATAACCAGGGGTGGTGGTAAGGAGAAATTTGCATGGGGCCGGTCCCAACAACAAGTGTTCGATGATTTGAAGAAATGCTTGTGCGCAACCCCAATACTTTCACTACCAGACCTGCAACAACCCTTTGAGATCGATATAGATGATTTATACTATGAGGTGGGCACCGTTCTCACTCAGCACGACCACCCCGTGGCCTATCATAGTGAGAGGCTATAAGATGTTGTCCATAAGTACCTTACTTATGACAAAAAAATGTACTCCATTATGCAATCCTGCCGCTAGTGGAGACATTACATTCTTGGGAAGGAGACATTCATCCACACTGATCATAAGCCACTGCAGTTCATGCAGACACAAGGAAAATTGCAGAATGATTGCCATCAAAAGTGGTCCACATACTTGCAACAATTCCACCTTAACATCAAGTATAAAATAGGAAGCACCAATCGTGTCGTTGATTGCCTTAGCAGACTGCCAGTCACGACACTCACCACGGTGCTTACTTGTGGCCATGAGACCTATGGATGGCCCCAACTCTATGAGACAGACCCGGACTTCACCACCACCTACCAAATGTTGGGTGCAAACGCAATTGTCGATAATTTTCATCTTCAGGATGGGTTGTTGTGTCGTCCGGGCCATATCTGTGTTCCATCAAACGAGTGAGCGAAGTTGATTTGGGAAGCCTACTATAGTCGAGTGGCCAGACACTTCGGTGTGGAAAAGACAGTGGCGATGCTATAGAAACATTTCTACTGGTCGAAAATTTGACATGAGGTTAGAAAGAATATCAGGTCCTCCACTACATGTGTTATTGCCAAACCTACCATTAAGAAACATGGCCTATACACCCCTCTTCCTACTACTAATAGGCCATGGGAATCCATCTCAATGGACTACATGTTGTGCCTCCCATTCACCAAGTAGGGAAATGACTGTGTTTTTGTGGTTGTTGATTGCTTTTCTAAGATGGCGATTCTGGTTGCCTGGAAGAAGAACATCATAGCAGAGGCCACTGCTAAGCTCTTCTTTGAACGATTCTGGGTACATTTTGGAATCCCACAAGCCATTGTCTCATATAGAGACAGTCAATTTCTCATCACATTCTGGTCGAGCCTATGGTCAATATTGGACACCAAGCTCATGAAATCCATGACCTTCCACCCCAGACAGATGGCCAAACTGAGGTCGTAAATTGAATGATTTTGCATATCCTTCGCATGTATAATTCAAAGCACCCTCGCACATGGGATGAGAGCCTTCCCTATGTACAACATATCTACAACCGAGCCCTGCATAGCTCAACCGACCATAGCCGCTTTTAGGCGGGGTTGGTATTCCAACCATTGGGTCCCATAGATGTTTCACTTCCCCTTGCGGTCACCTCGACCGATTCATCTCCTTCTCCAACTGAAGCTGACAAAGCCACCGAGTTCATTGAGAGGATCTAACACATCCGCTAACAAGATCATGATATCCTACAAAACTCCAATGACAAGTACAAGCAATGCCATGATCAACATCGGGTGCCACATAAGTTTCAGGTGGGCAACAAATTTTGGTTGCACTTGCAAAAAGAATGCCTTACATGACCCCATCGAAAGCTTCAACCACTCGATTATGGGTCGTACACCATCACCAAGGCCATGGGGGATAATTCATTTTAGCTCAACATTCCTCCTTTCCTTGGCCTGCTCACCAATACGTGGATCTCCTTCGCCCTTATTGCCCACCATTATTGGACACCTCAGACGTATCACAACAAATGACACCAACATAGCTCAACCCCGAATGCATACAACAGGCATCCGGTGATCATATTGTGGACACACAAATAAAGGGCACTTGACAACAAAGAATCTAGCTTTATCGAGTTGTCAAAGCAACGCAACTCCTGCACCAAGGCAAGTGGCTCACCCGGGGCCAAATTCAACAAAAAATTCCTCATCTGATGAGGGAAATCAAAGAAATGGATACCATCACTTCCTAAGGAGGGAGGACTGATCCAAGTGGATATCGGTGGCCACCCACCTTTTTCCAACCGGCTCAAAATAGTTTTCTGGAAATTTTGGCAATTTACTATTTTTAGTAGTTTTAACTTCTGGGGCCATTTTGAGGGCCTAAATGAAAGTTTTTCTGGATCGAGCTTCTCAATGATATTCAAATTCACCATTGATCCCCCAAAATGAATCTCCTCAATGATATCTTTCCAACGGGCTATCATACGCCTAAAACAGATATCGTAAGCAAAAGTTACGACCCCGAAAAGTTGATGTAGTAACTTACCCAAATGGGGCCCACATGACTTTTGGCGCTTCATCTCCTAGGGTTAGGTTTTTGGATGTCTAGGGTTTTTTGAATTTTTGTTTATTGTAAAAATGCCTTCATATCCTCATTGTAATCATCTTCTTGTGAATGAGCGCAACTGTCACATCTCTTCTCAGAGATAAGCCGCCACCATTCCAACAAGCTTGTTTCCGCTGCATTTTACAGTTTCAGCTTATTTCCTTATTGAATAGAAAACCAATTTTACTGTATCTCTGTTATTTTGTGTTAATAACCTATTAATAATCTATATTCATTTTTTTCTACTCATAAAATCAAGATCAATGGTATCAAAGTGGTCTTCTCCTTGTCGTCTTAATGAATGTCCCCAACGAGGTCGGAGTATAAAGAGTTGGGTCTCGAGCTTGTTTCTCTTGAGGACAAAAGCTCTCACACACCCAAGAGACCTCTCATGGCAGGATAAAATAAAGATAATTGGAAAGGAGATCCTTTCAAACTGTTGATTAAGGAATCCCTCACACAACAAAGGAACAGGATGATGGATAGTTTCACGCAAATCCTTCAGCGGCTACCAACAAGCAACACATCTTCTTCGAGCGGAGGTGCCACCCCCTTCAAGGTAAAAATAAACTTATATATTCCAATATTTGAAGGTCATATAGATGCAGATGTTGTAGACAAGTGGTTGAATATACTAGAAGGGTATTTTTTTGTCCATAACTTTTTGAATAGAGAAAATATTACTTTTGCGCTCCTCAAAGCCATTCCCCATATCAAAGATTGGTGGGAAACTTTCTGTGAGAAAAAGGAAACAGAGGAAATCTCATTATTTACAGTCATGAACACATGGGAATCCTTCAGGGATGCTATTAAGGAACAATACTACCCTGTCGGAAGTTATGACGACTTGTATACCAAATGGACCACACTGCGGTAAGAAAGAGACCAAGTAGTGCCAAATTTCACAAATATATTCCATACCTTGCACACCAAGCTGGGTATCAAAGATTCAGAGTGACATCTAGTGCTCAATTATCACGGTGCTCTGCATAGATACATCCAGACCAAAATGGAATTTCTAGACATCTCATCCTTGGACGTGACCTACCGATATGCTATCAAAATCGAGTAGAAGCTCAAATAAAAGACGCGGAAATTTGGGTCTAGGAACCCCTCACAACAAAAGCCAAAAAAGGGTGACCCCAACCCATAGAACAAAGGACAAAGAAAATATGGATAGTATCAGGACAACTAGTCGAAGCCGCAAGAAAAGAAGGACACCAGAAAGACAAAGAAAAATACCAGGAAGTGGTGTGACTTCCATAAGAGCCCTAGGCATAACACTATTGATTTCCACTCAAAGCAGTCGCTGGTGGCCAAAGTGAAAGCCTCTAAATTAGATGCAGGTTCTAACTCTAAGCTAGAATCAGAAAGGGGAAGACAAATCATTGACGCTAAACCCAATGAAACCATTGCTACCACCAAGCTCCAGCCTGGTGAACCAAACATGCCAGAAGAAGGAGAACACCTCTTCCATTCACAGATGTGGGTAAAAGGCACCCCGCTGCACTTCATCGTTGATAGCAGTAGCCAGAAGAACCTCATCTCAACAAAGGTTGTCAAGCGGCTGGCCATGCCGACAATGCCGCACCCACACCCCTACACCATTAGATGGCTCCTCCAAGGAAGCGATCTCCGCATCAACCAACAGTGCTGACTTTCATATGGCATCAAGCCCTTCAAAGATGAGGTATTATGTGATGTTGCTCCTCTCGAAGGTTGTGATGTTCTTTTGGGCCAACCTTGTTTATGGGAACATTACACTATATATGAGTCTAGGCCTCGCAATGTTATTATTACTTTGAATAGGAAATTGTACAGGAGACTCGAGGCAGTCCCACTTAGTGCTATGTCCTTGATCTCTACTAAGCAATGCAGAAAGTTCATCTCTCAGACGGGGAATTTTCTCTTCTTCGTGATTTGATCTCAGAATAAGAGAAAGATCACAACCACATCCAGGGTCTTTGTGGCCGACCTCTCCACACAGCAGAAGCAAGTAGATAAGGTTGTGGAAGAATACTTAGATATCTTTTCCTCACCTACCGGGGTACCTCTACGCTGCTAGGTCAAGCACCCCATCGATCTGACCCCCGACGCACCGCTTCCCAATGGGCTAGTCTATCGCCGCTCTCTGTTAGAGAATTAGGAGATCAAGCGACAGATCCAAGAAATGATCCACAAGGGGCACATCTGTCCCATCTCATCACCTTACGGGAGCCCAATCGTGCTGGTATAGAAGAAAGATGGAACCTGACGACTCTGGATTGATTACCAGGCTCTAAATAAAATCACAGTCAGAAACCTGTATCCGATTCTCTGAAATGCTTTAGACTATGTGGTGGGCATTGTTCTCACTCTACATAGCAACCCCGTGGCCTATCATAGTGAGATGTTATTAGATGTTGTCCATAAGTACCCTACTTATGACAAAGAAATGCACTCCATTGTGTAAGAATGCCTCCAGTGGAGACATTACATTCTTGGGAAGGAGACAGTCATCCACACTGATCATAAGCCACTGCAATTCATGTAGACATAAGGAAAATTGCAGAATGATCACCATCAAAAGTGGTCTACATACTTGCAACAATTCCACCTCAACATCAAGTATAAAACAGGAAGCACCAATTGCATCGTTGATTGCCTCAGCAGACCGCCAGTTGTGGCACTCACCACAGTGCTAGACTCTTGCGACCATGAGACCTCTGGATGGCTCCAACTCTATAAGACAGACCCAAACATCACCACCACCTACCAAATGTTGGGTGCAAACATAGTTGTCGATAATTTACATATTCAGGATGGGTTGTTGTGTCGTCTGGGCCATATCTATGTTCCATCAAGCGAGTGAACGAATCTGATCTGGGAAGCCCACTATAGTCAGGTGACAGGAAACTTCGGCGTCGAAAAGACAGTGGCGATGTTACAGAAAAATTTCTACTGGCCGAAACTTCGACAGGAGGTGAGAAAGTATATCAGGTCCTGCACTGCCTGTGCTATTGCCAAACCGACCACTAAGAAATAGGGCCTGTACACCCCTCTTCCTACTCCTGACAGGACATGGGAATCCATCTTAATGAAATACATGTTGGGCCTCCCGTCCACCAAGCGGGGAAATGACTGTGTTTTTTTGGTTGTTGATCACATTTCTAATATGGAAATTTTGGTTGCCTGCAAGAAGAACATCACAGTAGAGGCCACTGCCAAGCTCTTCTTTGAACGAGTCTGGGTAAATTTTGGAATCCCACAAACCATTGTCTCAGATCGAGACAGTCGATTTCTCAACACATTCTGGTTGAGCCTTTGGTCACTGTTGGACACCAAGCTCACCAAATCCACGACCTTCCACCCCTAGACAGATGGCCAAACCGAGGTCGTAAATCGAATGATTGTGCATATCCTTCACATTTATAATTCAAATCACCCTCACACATGGGATGAGAGCCTTCCCTATGTCCAACATAGCTACAACCGAGCCCTACATAGCTCAACCGACCACAACCCCTTTCAGATGGGGTTGGGATTCCAACCATTGGGTCCCATAGATGTTGCACTTCCCCTTGCGGTCACCTCAACCGACTCATCTTATGCTCCAACTGAAGCTGACAAAGCCACCCAGTTCATTGAGCAGATCTAACACATCCGCCAATAGGTTTAGGATATCCTACATAAGTCCAATGATAAGTACAAGCAACGTTATGATCAACATCGGGTGCCACATAAGTTTCAGGTGGGCAAAAAATTTTGGTTGCACTTGCAGAAATAATGCCTTACAGGACCCGATCAGAAGCTTCACCCAGTCCATTATGGGTCGTGCACCATCACCAAGGCTGTGGGGGATAATGATTTTGAGCTCAATGCTCCTCCTTTCCTTGTCCTACACCCAGTGTTCAATGTGGATCTCCTTCCCCCTTATTTCCCACCATTATTGGACACCTCAGACGTAGCAGAACAACTGACACCAACATAGCTCAACCCCAATTGCATACAACAGGAATCGAGTGATCATATTGTGGACACACAGATCAAGGGAACTTGACAGCAAAGGATCTAGCTTTATCGAGTCGTCAAAGCAAGGCAACTCCTGCACCAAGGCAAGTGGCTCACCCGGGGCCAAATTCAACAGAAATTTCCTGATTTGATGGGAGAACTCAACGCAATGGATAAAATTGATTCCCAAGAAGGGAGGATTGATCCAGGTGGATATCAGTGGCCACCCACCTTTTCCAACTGGCTCAAAACAATTTTTTGGCAATTTTGGCAATTTACTATTTTTAGCAGTTTTAACTTTCGGGGCCATTTTGAGGGCCTAAATGAAGGTTTTTCGGGATCGAGCTTCTCAATGATAACCAAAGGCATGATTCATCCCCCAAAATTAATCTCCTCAATGATACCTTTCCAATGGGTTATCATACGCCTAAAACATAGATCGTATGCAAAAGATACGACCCCAGGAAGTTGATGTACTAACTTACCCAAACGAGGCCCACATGACTTTTGCCACTTCATCTCATAGGGTTAGGTTTTTGGATGTCTAGGGTTTTTGACATTCCTGTTTATTGTAAAAATTCCTTTAGAGCCTCATTGTAATCATCTTCCCGCGAATGAGCACAACTGTCACATCTCTTCTCAGAGATAAGCCGCCACCATTCCAACAAGCTTGTTTCCGCTGCATTTTACAGTTTCAACTTATTTCCTTATTGAATAGAAAACCAATTTTACCGTATCTCTGTTATTTTGTGTTAAGAACTTGTTAATAATCTGTATTCATTTCGTTTTGCTCATAAAATCCGGATCACTTGTACCACATCTCTTTTTCTGAAACAAAATGCATGACTTTGACAAATTTTAATCTTTCTAAACCACATAGAATTGTGTTCATGTCTTTGGCATTATTTTCACTAAGCCTCTTTCAATATGCATCTACAGGTGGATTTTTTGGAGCTATGTAACCATTCTTAACTGCACTCCAAATGTCAAACCCAAGATCTATCAAAGAGGTTCTCATTCTTATGCTCCAGAAGACACAATTTGATCCATCAAATGATGGATCTTTGTTTATAGTAAAACCTTCATGTCTATCCATGTGTACTACAGGGATTTACCTTCCAGTGGTTATATTGTTCCTAAAGCAACCTGCTTTGATACCAATTGTTGGCACACTTACTTATACTGAGAGGGGGGGGGGTGAATCAATATGAGATTGTTTTTAATTTTCTTTATTTTATTGAAATTATCATCTCATTACTTTACCAACCATAAAAAATCAATAATAAACATATACAGATATATAATTCACAATACTCAAAGATTTAACATGGAAACCTAAATGGGAGAAAACCACATAAATTTTTTATTGAAATATATTCACAGGAAACAACCTACTATAGACACCAATCTATTACAATATTTACAAGCACCATCCTGAAAGAGACAATAATCCATTCACCTGAGCACCAACTCAACAAACTCTGTAAGCAACAACCTACAATTACAATATTTTCAATAAACGACCCGTTGAAGATACTTTGTAGACACCAACCTGCTAGAGATATCAACCTTAATTTTTTTTGTCTAGATTAAATTCTTCTCAAAATTTCACCTGTTAAGTTTACTTCAATCTTTCACCTACATAAGTTTGTTACTTCAATATCTACTCTATCATTTTTGTATAAAAAATCTCCATCTGTTCACAATAAACAAGGATTCAGGTAATCTTTGTTGGACCTATCACCTCCCTGCCACCTTCTGACAATTACATCTTTCTCTCTTTCATTCTCTAGCACCAAGAAACCTTAGAGCCTTGGCTTAAAATGACACATGCACTCTTCTTCTACACACTCAAATAGATTAGGGCCTCATTTTATAGGATTTCCATAGGGAATTTTTATGGATAAGGTCAACCCTAATTTGAGTAGAAACAGGTCAAATCGATACATCGAGCCCATATGCCAAGGATTTTTCTTTACACCAAAAATAATGCTCACGGGGTTGGCTCCAAATTCCTTCACTCTTATTTGAATCAGGCTACAAAAAATCCTTCAAAATTGGTCCCATTTTTCTCCCATTGCATGCCATTTGTTCACTGGTCACACGACACAAACCTTAATGCAGAGAAATTGTTCTATGTGTCATTTACCCTTTTTATATGGACAGTTTCGTCACCGTTTCTTCTTTTGTGCATGGATGTTAATGACACAATCTCAACCTTATACAATAAAGAATGAGTATATCAAGATCATAAAATGTATTAGTCAATATTATCTTTCTACTGATATTCAAGTCACCTTCACAACATTATGTCCAATATTGACAATGCTTGACATTGAAGTCACCTTCATAACATTATGTCCAATATTGAAAATACTTGACACTCAAGTCACCTTCACAACAATATGTCCAATATTTAAAATGCTTCTCAAACCAATCAATCAATGATACTTCACCTATTTATCAAGCTTGACATCAATGACAACCAAATTTCCAACACATGTAACCATACTTGATCACTGAATTCAAACTGATGATCAACTCGATGTTTTTCGTGCCTTGCCTTGTACTTGGATTAACTCTTCTCTAATTGTTATTGTACTTATTGATGTACTTGTTGAATCTTTTGAATGAAACTTTTAGCTTTATCTGTATCATCATGTCCATCTTCTTTACCTGCTTCTCCAAAAGAAAAATCCATAAGTGTCTTAGGAAATTATCCCAAACATATTTCAAAAGGTGTTTTCTGAGTAGACGAATGCATGGAATGATTGTAGGCATGTTTTATATAAGGTAATTGTTCATCCCATAATTTAGGATGCTTGTTCTAGTATCCTCGAAGTAGATGTACCAATTTTATGTTCACCACCTCGATCTGTCCATTTGTCTATGGATGAAAAGTTGTTCTCTTCTTCAATTTAGTGTCCATTAGTTCCCATAAATGAGAGAAAAACTTTCCCAAAAAGCGAGAGTCTTGATATGATATTATAGATGTAGTAAGTCCAAAATGAACCCATACATTAGTGAAGAACATCTATCTTGTCTGTTCCACTGTGACCTATTTCTTGCATGGAACTAGAATGCACATCTTTTTTAATCTTTACACTATGACATATAGATAATCATGACCTGTCCTGAACATCGACAATCCCTCTACAAAGTCCATGGAGATACTTTCCCATGGATGAGAAGGTACTGTAAGTGGTGTATATAATCCTAGCTTTCTATTGATAGGATTACTTGTGGCACACATAACACACCCTTTATATACTTGGAAATTGTCTCATTCATCTGAGGCCAATAACAATACCTCTATAACTACGCTACTATCTTACCAACCCCAAAATGACTAGATATGAGAGATGTATGAGATTCTATAATTACACCTACTCTTTCATCTCTTGGTATACATAATTTTCCAAGATGATATAACAAATTTTCATGCATATAATAATTTGATTATTGATTGTCGTGAGTTAAAGCATCACATACTAATTTGAAATCATCATCCCTAGCATATTGTTCTGCATAACTTTCTTGTGCTAAAGGATTATACCTGAGTATGGTGGATGCATTAATTAATGGTCTTGACAACATATATGCAACCTTGTTATGAATACCCTTCTTATACTTGATTACCAAATGAAATTGTTGTAGAAAACCCATCCACCCGAAGTGTCGTGACTATTGTAGCTTGGTATGTGATTGAAAATACTGTAATGGTTGATCATTGGTATGGATTATTGTCTCCTTTACCGTTAAGTAATGTTTCCATTTCTTTACATTTTGTACCAACACATACAATTCCTTGTCATATGTTGGATAGTTAATCACAACTTGAGTGAAAGTCACATAATGATAACATATAAGTTTACCTCATTGCATCAAGACTACACCCATGGAATATCCACTTGCATCAGTGTGAATTTCAAATGGATGTTGTAAATATGGTAGAGCCAAAACTAGTGTTTTGCTTATCTTTTCCTTCAATGTATCGAAGGCTTTCTGCTGCTTTCCTCCCCATTGAAAGACCTTCTTAAAACTTGTTAATACATGTAGAAGTGCTGCTATGTATGATAAACTAGCAATGAATTTTGTCTAGTACTGTACTACTCATAAGAAGCTCCCGAATTCAGTGGTAGTAGTTGGCTTGGGCCATTTTACAATGACTTCTATATTTGTAGTATTTATATTTAAATGACCATTCCCTACAATATATCTCATATAAACCAGAGAATTTTTGACAAATTCACATTTAGATAACTTGATAGACAACTTCTCCTTCTTCAAGAGTTCAAAGACTATATTGACATGCTTTATATGATCTACCCATCTTCAACTAAATATCAATATATCGTCTAGATAGACAATAAAAAAAATCATCTCTGTAGGGTCAGAACACATCATTCATCACTCTCATAAATGTTGTTGGTGTGTTACATAACCCAAATTCCATAACCAACCATTCAAACAAGCCTGTCTTGGTCTTCAAAGTAGTTTTCCATATGTCACCTTCTACAACTATGATCTGATGGTAACCACTTCTCAATTCCAACTTAGTGAAATACACAACATTCTTTAACTAATATAATAGATCATCAATTCTGGGAAGAGGATAATGGTTCTTTACTGTAATATTGTTCAGTGCTCAAAAATCAATACGCATCCTCCACGTGCCATTTTTCTTTGGAACTAAAACAATAGGAGAACCACACGAAGAGGAGATTGGTTTGATGATTCCTTTATCGAGCAAATCCTGAAATTTCTTCTTTATTTATGCATTCTCGATTACTGATGACTTGTACATTCAAATGTTTGGAAGAGGAGCATCTTGTTGCAAATATATTTCATGTTCAACCTCCCTTTTTGGAGGGAACCGTGTAAGTTCCTGGAACAACTCATCATAATTACATATGATGTTGATCAACTCTTGTTTATGATTTGGATCACAACCTGATAAATTGTTTTTTATGTCTTCTTTTTTCTGTTTCACTATCATAAGAACAAAATATTTACTTGCGCTCACAAGTCTCTTTATTTTCCCTGTGCTCACTAAAGAAAAAATAGTTTTGATGTGATGAGATCTGACAATATATTCAACCCCATCCTTGAAAATATGATATCTATTCTCTTATCGATAGAATATAACCTTACTCTCAAATAGATATGGGCTTCCCAAAACAATGACACAAATGTCAATAGGCACAACATCTAACTCGACCTCATCAAATAACTTAGTTGCTATTGCAAATCTGATCTTACAATTGTTTGTTACCTACAACTTAGCATCATCACACATCCAACCTAATGGATATGTCTTTTTGTGAGGTGTCGTATTCAAACCCAACTTCTTAACAATTTATTCAGATATTATATTAACTTGAGATCCACTTTCAAATAAAGTATCTACCTTTGTATGCTTGACTATCACTCTGACATGAAAAATCTCACTTCTCTTCTTTTGATTAGTATCGCTTTCCAATTTGGCGGATTGAACTGAAGAATTTGAATTGATAGTCGATATACATTTTCTTCCTATGGCCATGATCTTAGATTCATCTTTGAAATTTAACCCTAGATCATGATGAGATGATCATGCAACAATCTTCTGCTTCCCTTTTTC
This sequence comes from Picea engelmannii, assembly GCA_009831015.1. NCBI lineage: Eukaryota > Viridiplantae > Streptophyta > Pinopsida > Pinales > Pinaceae > Picea > Picea engelmannii. Next base: position 68,646 of record ML779080.1, on the reverse strand, counting down.
CTTGAATTTCCTTGGTTGTAATTATGGATGCAACTTCCAACACTGTGATTCCTCATGTCCCTTTTTCTTATAGTGGGAACATGTAGTTATTCCCTCGGCTTGCTTCACTGTGGATGATTTCTTACTCTTCCATTTACCTTTCAGTTTCTTCTTAAACTTGAATTGCTTCTTATCTTCACTCACATTCTTGCCCTCACTAGCCTCTAGATGTGTAGCTTGTACTAACACCCTATCAATGTTAGTAGGGATAAAAATTAGAATAGTGTGACGAATATATGAGTGCACGCCACCAATATACTTCAGAAGAGTTTCATGAGTATACAATGGAATTCCTAGTAATAATGCCTTCTTTTTGAATTCATGTGTATATGCCTGAAATTTCTGGCCTTTACCCTGTCTTAGATTTTGCCACTTGATCATTGTCATTTGTGTATTTTCCAGTGGATATAATTGTTTCCTTATAGCCTTAGTAAACTTATCCCAGGAAGATATTACTTTACCCTTTTGAAAAATATAAAATTGTATCTTACTCTCCCACCATATTAAGGCAATTCCACTTAGTCAAAGAGAAGCCAAACATATCCTTAAATCCTTGTGCATAATATTTTGAACCCTGCAACATACCTCTATGTGCTTGATCCAGTTGTCCATTTTCTTGACCTTCAATTCTCCATCATAGGTCGACAATTTGAACTTAACATTCAATTTTAGTAATGGCAGATTATGCTCAGACTTATTAGAGGACTTCTTTCATCGAGAATAAATTTTACTAGCTTCATAAGAAACTGATGATGATTATGAGGATGGTGAAAGTGGCTTTGAAGGTCCGCCACCTTCATCTCCTCCTTCTCCTTTTACCAAAGATTCTCCACTTACATGATTTTTAATTCTTCGTTCTAAATCATCTATTATTTCATTCAATCATTGACACATTGTTCTGATCTCCTCATGACTCATGGGATGATCTTCTTCTTCTCCTTTTTTAGAATCCATCTTATGTATTCGATATCTCTTTCCAATTTCAGACTTATAACTTGCAATTTTTCCTTTACCAAGTTTGTGTTTGGCTCTTGTAAGCATTCACTTGCAAACACTTGTCAAACATTCTTTGATACCAAGTTGATCCGAAAAATCCTTAGATGGTTATTAATCTTTTAATAGGTAAAAACACCTGCTTGATATTCAAAATAAAATGATCGCTTGAATGTATGCAAATTACATGTGAAGAACTTATTTAACCAAATCCACTTTAATGATAAAATAACTTGAAAAACAATTGATCTTGAAATGAACAACAATAATGAAATCACATAAACAAGTTGGAAAAAGTGGAGCTCACCCAATTTGGGCTACCTCTCCAGGTCCACTTCCAATAGAGACCTTCTTTTATTAATGCTCAAATACTTGCATTTTACTATGAATTTTTTACATGTTTCTCAAATGCATCGAAGTGCATTTTTGGATTCTTGGTGAAAAATCGTGCAAAATGAGTATAAAATTCTCGAAATTCTGTCAAGGTACCATTTGACATGTTTTACAGTGTAGCCTCAAAACTTTGGTACCCTTGAGGATGAGTTACGAGAATAAACTTTGCATTAATGGTTTCCCAACCTCAGTCTGTGGACCCATTAAATAGGGTGAGGGCACTTAACCAAATCCCAAATTTCGTGGTAGGATTTAACTATAGGTTAGTTGGTTTGTTTTAGAAAACCATATGTATGGTTCGCTGGTTATAACCATGGCATATAAAACGATAGGTCAGGGGTTCTATTCCCTGATACCCTTGGTATATTTCATGGTTTGTTTACATATGGTTACAACCATATGTGATATGGTTATGGTGGAATATATTTGTTAACCTTTGTGCGAACTGTGGCGTTGGTCATGTGCAATAGATTGATAACCATAGGCTAGGGTCGAGGGCTTAGGCCCTCATCCCTTTATCCACCCAATTTAAATTTAACATTAATTCAAATATATTATTTTCCATTGATCTATTGAATCTCATTTTATGGTGCATTAGTAGTGGGGGATATGTTAAGTCTTTGGGAAGTTGTGTAGGTCGCGGGTTTGACCCCCGTCTACTCCATACATTTTACATAACTATGACCATTATGGAACAATTAGAAGTCACCACATAGCAGCCTCTCATTGGATTAACCTTTCCACTTTTCAACTTGTAGTTGGACCACTTGGATGGTACCTTGCTAAGTCAGCTGTCTATAATCATGTGCCATGTGTCACCCTTGAAGTGGTGACACGTGCCACCCATCTGACGTCAACATCTGTCATGATAACATCATATTAACTTTGACCTTTGAATTTTTACTAGGTTTGACTAAACTTTGACCACTCATAACTTTTGCATGTGAACTCCATTCGAGGAAAAATTTGCATCATTGGAAAGCTATTTTCGAGCTCTACGCATTGATGGAATTTTTGAGATAATTTGGGCTGGTAAAATTTGGAGCATTATTGAACCATTATGGACCTCTGTGGATGTTCCATATATTTCTAGACCTCCGTGAGAATTCCATGATCCTCCTAGATCATGTGGGGTTTATAGTGAAAATAATATAACACAAAATAACACTAGGGACTAGGTTCCAAACATGGCCGAAACAAGACCTATGAATCAGGAAGATAATCAGTCTCTACAACTAACAAGGAGCTCCATTGAAAAGTGAGTATTTTCTTCAAAACCCTTGGTTGTACGTTTTCTTACAAGTAAGTTGTTTTTTATAAGAAAATTTGTTGGTCCTAGTGTTGAAGAATACATAAAAGAGATAAAGCTAATATGGTGAAATAGTTGAAAAAAAATGGCTCTTTTGTAATTTAAGTGATGATGTTTCCATATGGTGGAAGTTTCTTAACTATCAAAAGATCTTAGAATGTTTAGATGAAGTGTATAAACATGTATTTTTAGGTAGGTGGTGTCATGCCAAGAAGAAGGATAAATAAAGAACTAAGGATTTATTTTAGGTGAAATATTCCTATTACAAGTTCCTGGATGTATTTATCAAGAAAACGTTATTATTTGTATAAATTGTAGTAGCAAGAATAATTTCATCTATGTTAACTTGGATAAAAGGTTGCAAGTCTCTGCAAATCATATTCAAAACACACAGGTTGAGGGTGAGAATGTTTAAATTTTTGAAGATTTAAAGATTACCATGGATAAATATGCTTTTCACTCAATTTTTCATACTGTAGATATAGATTATGTGCATATTATTCTTGGCTATCCTTGGATGGACTAATATTTGATGAATGTTGCAACCCAACATAACCCTAAGTAACATCATAATTCAACATAACCCTTGATGAATGTTCAATGGGACATAACCATTGAGGAATGTAGCAAGTGTACATAACTCAAGCAAGATGAACATTGCAATGCGATATAACTATTGATGAATGTTGTAATCCAACATAACCCTTGAGGAACACCACAATGTCAAATAACCCTGATGAACATTGCAATGTGACATAGCCATTGAGGAACAATGTAATTCCACATATTTCAACTAAGATAAAGATCTGAATGTGACATCCCATTAAGGAATTTCACTATCCTATTGGGTTATTCTTGACTCCATCATTTGAGTAATTAAGATAACATTCATATGATTAATATTGGGTTTGTTTTTCATGGTTTATGGGTCCATGTTATTGGATAGACCATGGTATTTTCCTATGGTATTATGTATGAGGCATCTGTTGGAAATTTGGTTGTCATTGATGTAAACTCTAAAAGAAGTTAAGAAGCACCATAGTTGGTTGAAGAAAAAGAGCATGAAGGACATTGAAAATACATGTATAACCTCAATGGATTGGTATCCTTCATCAATCTGTTTCCAATGGTAGGTGGCACAACATGTAGCTCACCATAGTTGAGGATATATTCTCTCTTAAATAATATCATGTGATTTGCAAACAAAAAGTTACAAGTCGACTGTAAAGTTAAATAAAGGAAGTGCAAATAAGAAGCTACAGGTCAGCCCTAAAAATTTAAGTGAAGGAAGTGTTTGGAAGAGTATAAATATACATTAACAACCTATCTTTCTATCACCCAAGCAAGAGATTTATAAGCACAATTTTGGTAACGAATTTGTACGGAGGAGGCCATACTCAGAGTTGTAGGTGCGAGGAAGGTCAGAGTTGTAGGTGTGAGGAAGGTCAGAGTTGTAGGTGTGAGGAAGGTCAGAGTTGCAGGTGGAAGGAGGTTTTTGAAAACCCTATCTGATCAGTTCCTCGTTGGTTGAGTACAAAGTACCCTATGAGGTCCTCACGATTGGTCCTAGCCTCGTCACGTGAGGCCCCTCCAGTTGCTCAGTCTTGTCATGTGAGAAGCTTTGGTATTGTAGATTTTGGCACTAGATTTGAGGTGTATTCTGAAGAAGAATCTGATGAAGAGACCAAAGAAACCAATATGGAATCCTTCCGGGGAGACAGAGACATGATATAAATTGAAGAAGAAGATGAAGAGAATCTTGAGAAATTAAATCATGTTGAACAAAAAAATAGAAATCTCATAAACAAATATAGAGAGATGAAAAGTGAATTTTCAAGTTGTGAAAAATAAAATCATGATCTTGAAAATAAAATTAACATATTGAAGAAGCAATTAGAATATTATGAGAAATTAAAAGTAGAAGTGGATCACACAAGAAAAGTGTTGATGTTTTTTTTTTTTGACAAGAACGGTTAGGCTGCATTAAGCGGCATTCTGGCAAGCCAGAATCAGAAAGTTACAAATCTGAAGAAGGTTGGTGACCTCTAACAGTGCTGCCAACCTTCTTGTGAATGTATTGGGAGACCAATCCCATCTGCTTCTTGAGCCAATTCGAGAAAATGACAAAAAATGCATACATGAGTAAATTCTCACAAACTGTGAGCACAGTAGAAGACAGAAGCAAAGCATTAAACCGAGGGGGATGAAATTTTCCCCTTAAAGTAGGGATCCATCTTTTTCTGAGAACCTAAAGAAATGTTGGAGGCCGCCTCCTTTTCTCTGCACGCTTTGTTGGTCCTTCGCCCTCGGGTAAGGGGTGGAGACGGAACTGAATTGTCTTCAGTTTCAGAAGTTTCCACAGAGCCGCTAGTGGGGACTGAAACAACCAGACCTACAGGGACAGAGGGTTCCGGATCTGAAACCCAAATTTCTCTCGCTGCTACTGAATCTGGGGGGGTGGAATCCGGAAGGCTTTCGTCTGCCGGAGGATCTTCCTTAACTGCTGTTGCTTCTGGATCTAGGGCTTCATCTTCCTTCAGCGTGTCAAAGCTATTTTTATTTTCTAGAGTTTCCTCTGCTGAATGAGTGGCCTTTGGAGCCTGGGGTAGTGGATCCTTTCACCTTTCCTGCCTTCGTCGGTTAGATACTGGCTGAAAATCATCTTCTTTGACTGGTCCCGGCTCCTCAGAGGCTTTGGGGAAGCTTTTTGCGAAATGACCGTAAGCATGGCACCAGAGGCACTTAAAAGGAATCTGCTCGTAGTCTAGCTCTTGGATATGGCACCATTCCCCCAGGGAGAGATTAATGGCTTCTGGAAGGCCTTTCTCGAGGTTAACCTCAACACAAATACGAGCGCAGGTAAACTGATCCCCTTTCGGCTCCACACTGTCCAGGAAATGCCCAAGCTTATTTCCAATGTCCTCCAGAGATCTTTTCCCCCAGAGATGCAAGGGAAGATGAGGCAGCCTAACCCAAACAGGGGCTGCGGTGATCTCGGCTCCAGGATTGAATTCAAGAGTCCAGGGGGCTAAGAACAGCCCTCTCGACCCCATGAAATAGGGTCCAGATCTAAAAAATAGATTCCGGTCCTCTGTCCTCGAGAAATTGAAGGAAAAAAAACCCCTGCCTACTGCGCACAGAGCAACTTTTCCCTGTATCAACGACTTCCAATGATCATCCATCCATGCCTCCATCGATTTGGGGCTGGGCCATAACCCCGTAAACTTTCCGATGAGGGCCTTTTCTGCTAGAAAGAGGGCAAGATTGCAAGGATCCTTTGGAGATAGCTCCAGAGAAGGGATCTCCTCCATCTTCTTAACAAACTTGGACGAGAGAGAAGGCTTGGATTTAGGTCCTGACGAGCGGACTAACGCTTTGAATGCTTCCAAAGGATCTTCTTCCATATCGAAAGACGGATCTGGGGCCTTCGTAGCAAGGTGGCGACCACCAGCAAACAAGAAGACAGAGCAAGTCGCAGAGGCAAGCCAAGACCACTGCTCCAAAACGCATGCAAAAACTTAGGAAAACGCAGGCGAAACACAGGAGGGATGCTCTGAAAAACGTCGATCCGCGGACCTGTATGCAAAGAAAGCAAGGGGAACCCTGATCGACTACTACAGACGAAGATCCGCGCCCCTACAATCGAAAAACCAAAGCGGAGGCGGCTAGGGTTTAGGCCCTAGCCGCATTGACATTCTGTCTTGCTTCATCTTCCCCAATTCCTCAGTCTTTTATATAAGAAAAGTGTTGATGTTGGCAACAACAAATTGAAGAATTTTGAAAAAAGTACTGAAAAGTTGGATGAAATAATCAACAGACAAAGATCACCTTCTGATAAGACAGGACTTGGATATGAAAATAGTTTGAAGACAACAGACAAAGACAAAACATACAGGAAAGATGAAGTAAATTCTAGAAACTATGTAAATGCCTTAAGAAGTGGAATCAACAGACAAGAGGAATTTGAAGAACAACAAGAACATGACACCTCTAGCTAGAAACAAAAGATCATAATTTAGAAAGGGGGAAACACCAATAAGGTAATCTTCTACCAGGTATGGGAATATTTTTCTTGGTCATTGTTATACTTATATAAAATTTGGACACAAAGAAATTGATTGCAAAATCAATGCAAGAAACAACTATGTAAGAAACATGAATGATTATAGATATTCAAGAGACAATCATGTAAACAATATATCTAGAAATTCTCATGGATTTGTCAATAGAAATTACAATCCATTTGATCCGTTGACGGATCAAAACATTGTATCCCAAAAATGAAATAATCTTGGTCACAAAGCACAAGCTTACATATATATGAAAGAAGACGCTCCAATATTAGCTACAGTATGGAAAAGGAAAGAGAATCCAAACAAGGAAAATTATTGATTAACACTGATCAACCAAGATAAAGAAGATGAATGGTACATAGACAGTGGATGCTCAACACACATGATTGGGAACCAAAACAAATTCATCGGCCTAAAGAAAGGAAAAAGTGGCAGAGTGGCATTTGGATTTGGATCCTCTGTCAAAATACTTGGAAAAGGCGTAGTGAGTCTTTGAAGTGAAAATGTAAAAGCAACAAATGTCTTATTGGTTGAAGAATTGAAGTATAATCTCCTTAGTGTCAGTAAAATATGTGATCAAGGATACAATGTTAAGTTTGACTCTTGAAGATATTAAATCAGAGAAGAATAATCATGAATATTGGTCACAACAACAAAAATAATACCAAATAATATATACATCCTAGACAAAAAGGAAATAAATAAAGTTGAAGTCACACAAAAGAGCTCCAAGGAAGGAAAGGAAGAAGATTTACTATCAAGCACCATGAGTTCAAGGGTAGCATTCCCAAAGAAAAGAGTCACCCTTTGCCATTGATTTCAAAGGGGGAGAGAAATATCAGGAGCATGATGACAAGGGGAGTATGGAGTATGAGTGTTTCCATCAATGAAAAAGGGGGAGATTGTTGGAAATTTGGTTTTCATTGATGTCAATCCTAAAATAAGTTAAGAAGCCCTGCAGTTGGTTGAAGAAAAAGAGCATGAAGGACATAGAAAATACATGTAGAACCTCCATGGATTGATATCCCTCATCAAGTCATTTCCAATGGTATGTGGCACTGCATGGATCCTCATAGTTTAGGAGGTATTCTCTCTTAAATAAGATCATGTGAATTACAAACAAGAAGTTACAGGTCGACCCTAAAGTTAAATAAAGGAAGAGCAAATAAGAAGCTACATGTCATCCCTAAAAATTTAAGTAAAGGAAGTGTTTGGAAGAGTGTAAATATACATCAATAACCCATCATTATATCACCCAAGAAAGTGATTTCTAAGCATAATTTTGGTAGAGGAGTTGCATGGAGGAGGTTGTACTCATAGTTGCAGGTGCGAGGAAGGTCAGAGTTGCATGTATGAGGAGATTTTTGAAAAACCTATTTGGGTAGTCTCTTGTTGGTTGAGTACATAGTGTCTCACGAGGTCCTTGCGAGTAGTCCTAGCCTCATCATGTGAGGCCCCACCAGTTGCTCAGTCTTTTCACATGAGGAGATTTGGTATTTCATATTTTGGCACAATATTTGAGGTGTATTCTTGAAGATCTTGATAGAGGTTTTTATGCATTTGTTGTACTCAGTCTGATGATTATGATTTGAAAATTTAATTGTTTTATATACATATTTAAGGATGGAAGGAAGGGGCAAGGAAAGGGGGTTGTATCCTGATGTGTCGAGAGAGGATGAAGAATTCAACACTTTAGCATACAAAAATTTCAAATCAACATTAAACAAAAGCAGAGCGAGTTGTTGAGATATTTTGGAAATATCATTTTTAAATATTTTGTTTGTAAAATTGGATCATTGCCTAAGAATGGAAGGATGTTGTAAATTCTTACATGATAGTAAGGTGCTGCAGATGTAGAGTGTCATCTCTTATCTTATAATAACTCATATTTATTGTAATAGGACTAAGTAGGTTACCTCTAGAACGACGATGGGATAGAATTCAGATAGGACGGAGAAGAGCTCGAGGAGCCACTCCTTAGATAGGTTTTTTGTATTGTATTATAAGAGAGGATAGAGAGGGAAGATAAAGTTTAGAGGTTAGAAGTAGAAGTTAGACATAGAGAGTATGGAGACAGTGAAGATCTGTGTTATGTATGTAAATACTTCATGAATGAATAGAACATACATAAATTGATCCAAATGATGGGACAATGTTCATTTCAATATGTATTTGAATGAATGATATGTTCTCTATGTGTTTATTTCATTTTACTTATGTATGTTGTTCATAGTTTAATATATGGACTTATGAAGTGTTAGAAGTTTCAATTGTTTCTCCTCTGAGAGCTCAAATGTAAGGATTTCATATTGTCTGCAAGCTGTGCGTTGACAAAGTCCAGGATTGACTCAAGGAAGCTCAGGAGAGATAACGAGACCTTTAGTCTGAGGGGTGCAAGGAGTGCACAAGATATAAAATCGACTAAGTGTCGAAGAGATCAGGACTATGAAGTGAAAGGACTATACGTAACAAGATTTCTTTCGAAGAAATTCCTAAGTCTGAAGTTACAAAACCTGAATCCATCTGGACTGTAGATCCAGAGGAGGATACATGTCAGCGTATCGCCCGTTCGGAGAAGAATCTATTCAGGAGGAAGGGGTAGTTCAACATCAAAATTTTCCGAAGTCCGAAGAGCGGAGCGAATATTGATTGTTGGGTCAAGAGGACATATGGAAAAAGATTAGATACTTCATAAGAGGAGCACTTCAAAGGAGAATCTTGGTGAGAAGTGGCATGAAGCGAGAATTATTGAAGTTCCAAAGTGCTGAAAAAGATCTAGGTCATTCATCTCGGAGGACACGCGTCGACAGATTTGATACTTCGGAGGAAAAGCACTTTGGAGAAAAGTCTCAAAGAGGAAGAAAGAAATCCTGAAGCTGAAGAGCCGAAGTTCGTTGTGGCACGTGTTAACATATCTGGATATCCGAAAGTTGGATACTTTGGAAGAATGGCAAGGAGAGGTTGTTGACCAAAAGTCACCCGACGTTCCAGAAGAGAGAGAGAGGGAACCAATATGGACCGTTAAATCCAGGAAGGACATGTGGAAGGAATCCATGTACTATGGGAGGGAAGCACTCCAGAGGAAATCAAGAGTTATGAAATAAAAAATCCCGAAGCTTGAATAGCCAAAGTAAATCGTGACCGTTGATCTGAGGAAGACACGCGTCAATAGGTCACAGAATTTGGAGAAGGAACCAAGGGGAAAGTAGAGCATTGACCATAAGTCGTTCAAAGCGCCAAAGAGGTAAGAAGATAAAACCTTAGCCATTGATTTCATAGACACTTGGCATCATCTACATCACTTCGGAGAGAAAGAACTTTGGGAAAAATGAGGGGTAAATTCTTGAAGGAAAAAAGTCCCGAAGTGATGAAGTCCATCGGGGCAGTCTGTTGGAAAGGAATGCGTGACGCTTGATATAAAACTCTGTGTATGAAACACTTCAGGAGAAAAGGCTTGGAGTGTTTGAAAATCCCTAATGTCGAAGTCCCAAAGTGAGGAAGAGAGGAAGTTTAAGCCCACGATTTTCAAACAGGGTCACATGGAGGACCCTGCGGGTGTCTCGAAATTCCTGAAAAGGAGATTTCGCACCCGAAGTTTAGGACTTTTAACTTTGGGGACAATTGTGAAGGTTTAACATGAACCTGTGAGCTAATTCATCTTCCAAAGTCGATCGATCCTTGACCAGGAGGTCGCGCAACCCCAAGAGTGTAGGGGGTTTGCATCAAGTGGTATCAGAGAATAATTTTTTTTTCATATTGTAGGAAAATGTGAGAAGGTGAAAGAGTTTTGTTTGATAGCATCAAGTCAGAGAAGAGGAAAATTAAAGCAGTGGAATCATGCCACCTAGAAGGCACAGAGTGAATCCATAAATGGAAGAAGAAATGAGGCGACTCAGAATGATATTGGACGCCATGGAAACAACCAAGAGGAGAGAACCATATGCTGGTGATGTCAACAAACTTGAAAGTGAAGAGGTAGAAGAAGAAGGAGATATAGAAGGAGAGCCTGCAGAAGAACTACTACTAAGAGTTGTTTCGATAATAGGAGCTAGAGAAAAAATAGAATTCCTGATGTATGAAGGCAATTTGGAAGTTGAAGAATTGTTAGATTAGGTACGTTCTATGGATAAATACTTCGATTAAGAATAAATTGAAGAAGAAAAGAAAGTGAAGCATGCAATAACTAGGTTGAAAGGTCATGCAGTGTTATGGTGGGATGAACTACAAGTTGATCGCAGATGCAAAGGTAAACAAAAAATCAAAATTTGGGAAATGATGGTAGCGAAGTTGAAAGCGAAATTTATCCCTAAAGAATATCAGATAAATCTATTTAGAAATTTGCAAAACTTGAGACAAAAAAGATTATCAGTGAAACAATACACTGAAGAATTCTATAAACTAAATATTGAATGCCAGGGCTGGACATAAAGAAAATGATGATGAAAAGACAGCCAGGTACATAAATGGGTTAAGATATGAGATACAAGAGGAGATCAACAGGATGTCTTTTGGCACAATCGAGGACGCTTATCAAGTAGCCTTGAAAGCTGAAGAGAAGTTGGGCAGAAAACAAAGCCAACGAAACAGGGGAGGAAATTCAAGTAGAGGCAAGGGAACCACCCGAGAGAAGTTCTATAATCCAAAGCAAGAGGATCGAAAGCATCATAATCACCCTTAAAAAGGGGGAATTTCTAAAGAAGGACAAAACATAGGAAGAAACTCTTTTCCTCGAGTGATGGGTGTTCTATATGCACTAAAAAACACTAAAATCCCTCAATTAAATTGTCAACCTGGGGTAAGTAAACTTAGAGTTGTAGAACTATATGTGCCAAGGAAGAAAGGCTAGAGGTAGTATAGTCTAACTAAGGAAATGCGCTATTGAAGGGCTAATCTATTCAAGCAAAGACTATTAATGATCAAACCCTACTAAGAAACTTAAACTATTTACCCTAAGTAACCTTTGAACAAAGGAGCGATGGATTGTTCTAAGAAAGAAAATTAAAACCCTACTTAAAGCAAGTTAACTTAATCATGACAATAAGCAAAAGAAAACTATCTATTTAATCTATCTAATGAGAAACAACAACAACAAACTACTTTAATTAACCCACTCAAATTCAATAAGCAACTATCCTATTAAAGCAAGTAAATAGACAAGCAACTACCCCATCAAAGCAAGTAAACAAGCAAGCAATCAACTAAATAACCTATGATAACTTCTACAACAAGTAAACTAATCAAGATTACTCAATAAGAAACTAATCAAACTAATAAACAAGTGAACTCTATTCTGAAATTAGACTTCACAATTACTTCTAATTTACGAAAGGAAATCTTAATCTACTAAATTCAAAGCATCATGACTATAAAAGTAATCAACAACTACTCTTTAATCTACAATATGAAACTATTCTTTAATCTACCAAAGCAAGAAGACTATTCTCTAATCTACAAAAGCAAGGAAACTATCCTCTAATCTATAAAAGAAAGAAAACTCAAATATAGTGTTGATGGTTATGTCTCCGGTGTCTTATGATATCACGATGACACTTAACAATTAACGATAACTCAAGAAGGATAAACTCAATATTAAATTCTATATCAAAGTGAAAGGTATGAATTAGACAATCCAATGAGAACTTAGCCATTATACAAGCAACATCAACTATCCTGCATATCCATGTGATTCTTCAATTATGCATTAGTCATCAACAATATGAAAACACTATTCTAGTAAATTCAAATGCATTCTATACTAATATAAGCAAATTCATACTACTTAGGTTCATAACCGAAAACTAAACTCAATAATCAAGCTTCAAATTAAAATTGCAACCTAGATATAGAAAGGAAATTGCATAAAGTAAACTAAACTAATCCTATTTTAACAAATTAAATTGCAAAAGGGAAATACTCATAAAACATAAATCAAATTCTATTTCTATTTCAGCACATGACAAGAAAATAAATAAGAAAACTAACTATCAAATAGATAAGAAAACTAAATAGAAACTGGATAAGCAAACTGGAAATGCAAACTAAAACTAACAACTATCCATCCAACAAAACTTGCCAAAGAAACCATAAACTAACTACTCTATTTTAACTCTATTTTTAAACTCTATTTCAGCATATGAAAAATCTAGCTATCATCTAATTATACACAAGGGTTAATATATAAAACTTGCAAGTTGTTTCCTACTAATTAAAAGGTCATTGCATATTAACACTAGCCTTTATAACAACCTGCAAAACTGAACTGAAGCAATTAAATTATGAACAACAATTTACACAGTAAATAAAGATAATAAAACTCATGTACAGGAAACAAAAGAAATGACGATTACACTATATGAATTCATAAACTAATTAAATAAATATCCACCTAGACTACTGGTGCCCCCCCCAACACGTCGTGGCTACTCCTCAAGGATGAATCACAAGCTCAAGCAACACGATTTCAACATTAAAATTAAAAATGCAGTTTTACACAGTTTTAGCAAAATATGTCTGAAAATGGAAAAATAGAGTTGAACTATCCTTTTTCTCTCCTAGCTATCTATCTGATCACTAATGTGGTATTTATATAGTTTACAAGCTGAGAGGTCGACCAATGGAAAGGTCGATCTCCTCTAAAAACAACAAATCACATTCAATGCATCTTAATCGTTGGTGGCTTCTAGAAACAAGGCAAGCCAATAAACGCCTAGCATAACAACCTAATATGAGTTGTTAGAATCTCAATAGCTCGAGCCACGAGCACAAAGAAAACCCATGTCTCTGATTCTTCCATCGTTGGCCGTCAATATGATAACCGCCAAATCGCCCATGGTTTTAGTGTAGGACGGAGTGTCGGACGGAGTGCCAGATGGAGTACCAGATGGAGTACTGGATGGAGTTTTGGATGGAGTACCGGATGGAGTACTGGATGGAGTACCAGATGCAAAAGCGACCTATGATTTTTCCCTATGACACACAGAATGAAAATTAGTTTCCTGAAATCATTAAAACATGTTGAATTATACTCAAAATCATTATAAAACATAAATCATACATACCTGGTATGAACCATGGCGATTTAACACAAAAATCCTCCAAAACTCTTCAAAATAGGAAAATACATATACAATATTGGCCAAAAAGGATCTAATTATCATCATTAGATTAACCATATCGTGGGCCCAACATCGAGGAAGAGGAAGAAGCAGATGAAATGAAGTCAGATGTTATGCCTATGGAAAGACAGGACACATGTCTTGGGAATTCTCCGAGAAGAAGAAAGGTACTAGAGGGGGAGAAGCACACATTTCTGAAGCTTAGAAGGATGTGGAAGCAGAAGCATCAAAAGGAGGAAAGAGCCTTATGATGGGGAAAGTTCTTCTAAATCCAGAGAAGGAAGCAGAAGAACCATTTTAGTGAACAAATTTGTTCAGGGTTGCTTGCAAGACAAAGGACAGAGTTTGCAATATGATTATAGACAATGGGAGCACTGATAATCTAGCATCCATAGAGTTGGTGAAGAAACTGGAGTTGGAGACAATTGCACATCCGAATCCGTACAAGGTATCATGGTTATAGAAAGGACATCAAGTAATAGTAAGTCAACAATGCAAAGTTGAATTTAAAATAGGAGGCTATAGGGATGAGCTTTTATGTGATGTAATTCCTATGGATGTTTGTCATATTTTGTTGGGGAGACCATGGCAATTTTATAGAAATTTCATTCATAATGGGAGAAAAAATACTTACACCCTACAGAAGAATGGTAGAACACACATGTTGCTGCCAATAGAAGACAAGGAGTCGAAGAAGGAGGCTAGTTCAAGTATACTTCTCATGGGTGTGAATGAACTCTTAAATGAAGTCAAGAGGGAACAAGAGATGTAGTTTGTTGTAGTGAGGAAGCTAAGTGTTGTACTTACAAATAATTCTATGGATGAATTACTTGAATAAATCCAGGAAATGTTAGATAATTTTGATGACATAGTAGTGGATGAGTTACCTCACTCATTGCCACCCTTTAGGGGTATCAACCATCACATTGACCTCAATCTAGGAGCCAATTTTACAAACAAAGAAGCATATAGGTTGACACCTCAAGAGAATGAAGAAGTCAAGAATCAAGTCCAGGAGTTGTTGGATAAAGGTTTAGTTAGGGAAAGTCTAAGCCCATGCGCAATACCAACTGTGTTGAGTCCAAACAAGGATGGAGGAAGGAGAATGTGTACAGATTCTCGAGCCATCAACAAGATCATCATCAGGTATAGATCCCTTTGCAAAGAATGGATGATTTGATGGATTGCTTGAGTGGAGAAAGATATTTTTCAAAAATAGACTTGAAGAGTGGATATCATAAGATAAGAATGAGAGAGAGGGATGAATGGAAGACAACATTCAAGACAAATGAAGGTTTGTTTGAATGGCTAGTCATGCCATTTGGGTTGACAAATTCCCCAAGAACATTTATGAGGTTGATGAATGAAGTGTTGAAAGACTTCATAGGTAAATTTGTGATTGTATATCTAGATAATTTACTAATCTTCAGTAAGACAGAGGAAGAACATTTAAAACACTTGACATTAGGGATGAGGAGATTGCAGCAAGAAAAATTGCTGATAAATTTGAAGAAAAGTTCTTTCATGAGGACATAACTCATATACTTGGGGTTTGTGATCTCTTCAAATGAATTGAAGATGGATCCAGAGAAGGTGAGAGCAATCAGAGAATGGCCATCGCCAAGAAGCATATTTGAAGTAAGAAGTTTTCATGGGTTAGCAAGCTTTTATAGGAAATTTATCATAAATTTCAGTGGTATATGTATGCCCATACTGGATACTGTGAAAAAGAAACACAATTATTTTAATTGGACAGAGGAGGCTAAAAAAATCTTCAAATTGTTGAAGGATAAGATCACAGGACAACCAATTCCGGTCTTACCAGATTTTGGGAAAACATTTCAGGTAAGATGTGATGCAAGTGGAGTAGCTATTGGAGCAGTCTTGAGTCAAGATAATAAGTCAGTTTCTTATTTTAGTGAGAAACTAAATGACACCAAGAAAAATTATTCCACATATGACAAAGAGTTTTATGTAGTGATTCAATCTTTGAAGAAGTGGAGGCACTATCTAATCCCAAAATAGTTTGTCTTGTATAGTGATAATCAAGCTTTACAATTTATTACTGGGAAAGAAAGTTGAATCAAAGGCATGCTAAGTAGGCAGAATTCATGAAGAATTTTAGTTTTGTCATTAAACATATTTCTAGAAGTGATAACAAAGTTCCATATGCTTTTCGCAAGAGGATTTTGATTGTACAAGAATTCCAAGTGAAGACCTTAAGGTTTGAACACCTTAAGGACATGTGCCAAGAAGATCCATATTTTAAGGAGGCTTATAAGGCATGTGAGAATCCTTTGTTGGGGGAAATAAGCCCATGGATAGAATATTTAATCTAGGATGGATTGTTGTTCAAAGGAAGCCAATTATGAATACCAGGATGCTCGATGAGAGATAATCTATTGAAGGAAAAGCATAGTGGAGGTCTAGCCAGACATTTCGACCATGACAAAACGTTTGCAGAGATGAACAGTTCGTACTATTGACTAGGTATGAGGGAAGACGTGAATAAATTTGTGATAAAATGCATAATTTGTCAGTATGTGAAAGGGAGATAACATAACACTGGTTTGTATCAGCCATTGCCTATTCGAGAAATGCATTGGGATGCAATTATTATGGGTTTTATATTGGGATTACGTAGAACCCAGAACCCAGAAGGGAAGTGATTCTATATTTGTTGTGGTAGACAAATTTTCCAAGATGGCACATTTCATACCATGTTAGAAAACAAGAGATGCTATACACATAGCCAATTTTGTTTTTCAGAGAAGTTGTGAGACTACATGGGTTGCCGAGGAGCATAGTCTAAGACAACGAAAAAAAGTTTGTAGGAAACTTTTGGAGAACTCTATGTTAGAGGTTGGGGACAAACTTTTCCTTCAATTCAACATATCACCCTCAGACATATGGACAAACTCAAGTGGTGAAAAAAAGTTTGGGAAATTTATTGAGGAGTTTAGTCACTGAGCAGGGCCGTCAATGGGATCAGATTATGGAATAGGCATAATTTTCATTTAACAATTCGGTAAACAAGAGTACTGGGAAAAGTCCATTTGAAATAGTGTATGGAATACAATTGAGAGGGATTGTATAATTGAGAGATCTGAATCAAGATGAGTTTAGGAGAGCTGGAGAATAATATTTTTCTACAGAGATGCAAAGACTCTATGATCAAGTCAAAGAACAATTATAGGACAGTAATCAAAATTATAAGAAGAGAGTTGATCAAAAAAGGAGAGAAATTCAATTTGAAGTTGGATATGAATTTTTAGCTCATTTGAGAAAGGAAAGGTTTCCAAAGGGAACATATAACAAGTTGAAGATGAAGAAGATAGGACCATGCAGGATCCTCCTAAAATTTGCATCCAATGCTTATGAGATTGAGTTTCTAGACAATGTTGGGATATCCTCGATATTCAATGTTGCAGACATGTATCCTTACAAGAGATATGATGCAGGATAACTAGATGACCAGGAGGAGATTTAGTGGGAGAAACAGATGCCCATAGCAGAAAAATCTCAGATGGAGAAAATATTAGAACAAAGAGTTGGAAAGAAAACTAGGAGGAAGATGTATCCTAAATATTTGGTGAAGTGGAAAGATCACCCAGTGGAAGATTCGAGTTGGGTCACTGAAACTGACATTTTGAAGCATGTAAAAATAGTGCAGGAGCTCATGGACAAGATTGCATGAATATTTTAGCCAGAGGAGTATGATGCAGGAGCATCTCCATCAAAACAAAAGAAGCCAAGAGAGGAGGCAGAATTTGACACCTCAGTGTACACAAATTTCAAATCAACATTTAATAGAAGTAGAGAAATTTGTTAAGATATTTTGAAAATATCGTTTTTAAATATCTTTTTTGTAAAATCGGATCACCTCCTGAGAATGGAAGGATGTTGTAAATTCTTACACGACAGTAAGGTGTTGCAGATGTAGAGTGTTAACCGCTAGAATGATGATGGGATAGAATTCAGATAGGACAGAGAAGAGCTTGAGGAGCCACTCCTTAGATAGGTTTTATGTATTATATTGTAAGAGATGATAGAGAGGGAAGATAGAGGTTAGAGGTTATAAGTATAAATTAGACATAGAGAGTCTGGAGACAGTGAAGAACTGTGTTATGTATGTAAATACTTCATGAATGAATAGAACATACATAGATTGATCCAAATGTTGGGACAATGTTCATTTCAGTGTGTATTTGAATGAATGATATGTTCTCTGTCTGTTTATTTCATTTTACTTATGTATGTTGTTCATAGTTGAATCTATGGACTTATGAAGTGTTAGAAGTTTCAATTGTTTCTCCTCTGAGAGATCAAATGCAAGGAGTACATATTGTCCACAAGGTGTGCGTTGACAGAGTCCAGGATTGACTCAGGGAAGCTCAAGAGAGATAACAAGACCTTTAATCCGAGGGGTGCAAGGAATGCACAAGATCTAAAATAGTCTAAGTGTCGAAGAGATCATGATTGTGAAGTGCAAGGAGTGCACGTAACATGATTTCTTTCAAAGAAATTCCTAAGTTTGAAGTTATGAAACCTGAATCTATATGGATCGTAGATCTAGAGGAGGATACGTGTCAGCATATCGCCAGTTCAGAGAAAAATCTATCTGGGAGGAAGGTGTAGCACAACATCAAAAGTTGTCGAAGTCTGAAGAGCGGAGAGAATCCTGACCGTTAGGTAAAGAGGACGCGTGGCAAAAGATTAGCTACTTCGGAAGAGGAGCACTTCAGAGGATAAGCTTAGTGAGCAGTGGTGTGAAGCGTGAATTGCCAAAGTTTTGGAGTGCCAAAATAGATCTAGGTCATTCATCTTGGAGGACATGCGTCGATAGATCTGATACTTTGGAGGAAAGGAACTTCAAAGAAAAGTCGCAAATAGGAAGAAATAACTCCCGAAGCCAAAGAGCCGAAGTTCATCATGACCGTTGAGTTGCAATAGACACGTGTTGATAGATCTGTATATCTAGAAGTTGGATACTCCAGAAGAATGACGAGGAGAGGCCGTTGACCAAAATTCACCCAAAATTCCAGAAGAGAGAGAGGGAACCAATTTGGACCGTTAAATCCAGGAAGGACATGTGGCAGGAATCCATGTACTCCGAGAGGGAAGGAATCTAGATGAAATTGAGAGTTATGAAATCAAAAAATTTGAAGCCCGAATAGCCGAAGTAAATCATGACCATCGATCTGAGGAAGACACGTGTTAATAGATCACGGACTTTGGAGAAGGAACCAAGGGGAAAGCAGAGCGTTGAACAAAATTCGTCTGAAGTGCCAAAGAGGTAAGAAGTTACAAACTTATCCATTGATTGCATAGATAGTTGGCATCATCTCCATCACTTTGGAGAGAAATCACTTCGGGAGAAACGAGGGTTAAATTCCCGAAGGAAAAAAGTCCCGAAGCGTTAAAGTCCATCGGGCCGGTTCGTTGGAAAGGAACGTGTGGCACTTGATCTACAACTCCAGGTATGAAACACTTCAAGAGAAAAGGCTTGGAGCGTTTGAAACTACCGAGCGCTGAAGTCCTGAAATGAGGAAGAGCGAAAGTTTAATCCCACAGTTTTCAAGAAGGGTCAAACGGAGGACCCTGCGTGTGTCTCAAAATTCTCAAAAAGGATATTTCGCGCCTGAATTTTAGGGCTTTGACCTATGGGGAAAATTGTGAAAGTACAACATGAACCTGTGAGATAATTAGGCTCCTGAAGTCGATCGATCCTTAACCGAGAGGTCACGCAACCCCGTGAGTGTAGGGGGTTTGCATCATATCATCCTTCAGGTTGATGTCGAATAATATAGGTAGTTTTATCTTCCTTTAGGTTGGATCTTGTAAACTAGGAGGTTGGAGCCTCCTTCTAGTTGGTGGTGGAAAATCTTGGAAGTTGTATCTTCCTTTGAATGTAATATTTTATTATATAAGAATTTTTTTTGTGGATTTCCATGTAAATCTATTGTACATTGTGTATTTCTTATTCTGCTCTTTATTGCATATTGGATACATTATTGATTAAAAAGTAAAATTGTAAAAGGTGATAAATTGTACTTGATATTGATTCACCCCCCCTCTCAATATCAACAACAACGTATTTAATGGATTAGAATATTCCATTGTAAGATTCCTCTTGTTGGCCTGTAGAGACATAGGTGGAAGTTTTGTTTGGAGTGCATGATGTAGGCCAAGAAAGAATGAGATCGTTGCTCATTACTCTTGTTAAAATAATAAATCTAAAAGTGCATTGTAATGGTTTTAAGTTTATGATAAATACATTGAGTTTTCTTTGGAGTGTGGGATTTTTTTCCTAAAAGGGTTCCCCCAGGAAATCTTGTTGTATATGTGTTTGTTTGTATGCTATTTTATATCTTAGTTTTAAAATTTGGTATCAAAGCTAGGATATTGGATTTAGAGAGATTCCTTTATTTCTAAGGGTTTATCGCATTTAGATAGAGCAAGTTTATCTTGGGTCTATGATAATATTAGTTTAAATGGGATATTTGTGGTGGTGATTCTTTTGTTGAGAGAGAATGGTGATTGGTTATAAAATTGCTATTGAGAAACTTAATGGGAAAATATTTTAGCTATAGAAGCTCGAGATGTATGGACTTCTTGTCACTAGTACATATTGGAAAAATTTCGACGTTCTATCTACGACGTTATGGACAAAATTGGCCATACTGTCGAAAAATAGAGGAAATTTTAATTTTTTTGTCTCCATATTGCTTGATAACATCACAAGTTCGATGTAATACAAACACATGTCACTATTGCAACATAGACATCTCTATTGCGGTGCCATTGGATCTTCGTCTCTCTTGCGACATTGGTAAAACAGTTGTCGTAGTTGCGATGTTATGGAAACCAGGTTTCCTCCCTCCCAACGGTCACTTAATATTTGACCAAGTCAACTTTGACTTGGTCAACTATCATCAGAATTGCGATGTTATAAAATCTATAAATATGTTGCATTTTATGGATGTTGTGACAAGTTTTCTATAATAAAGACACTTCAAAAAGGGTTTAAGTGGGTATTCTTGGCGAACAAAAAACACCTTTTTTTTTTTTTTTTTTTNTTCCAGTATATGTTTGTGGGGAAGAATGTCAGAAAAAATTAGAGCCGGGAAAATAATTAAAGAGGATGAAAAGGGTGAGGGTATATGTTATTTCCCTTGCAAAATTTTTTGTACTAGATGTCGCGAAAGAGTTTTAATAGCAACAACTAAAAAACATTGTAGAAAATATGGGCACATGGATGGGGGATCAAATGAATATTGTCCTATGGTAATTAGCTATATATACATTCATTATTTGTTTTAATATTTATTGTATTCTCAAACTTTTATAATTTTTTATGCATGCACTAATTTTTCATGATTATTTGTAATTATAAAGTTAGATTTGCCCCCTAACTTTTTGCACAAAGAATGAAGTAGTAGAAGAAATGATGTTGTAGTACAAGATGAAGAACTTGAAGCAGATAATGAAGATCAAGTTAATCATCCCATGGAATTAGATGACAATAATAACATAGTTCAAGATGATGGGAAAAATCAAATGATCCAAGACTTATTCGGTCATCCAGATGAGGATCATGGGGACAGTAGTGATGGTATTTATGATGAACCTCTGATTGAAAAGGAAAATAAATGACTTTATAAAGGGTCAAGGTAAAATCTTCTCTCCACTACATTGTTGTTGGTGAACTTTAAAGTTACAAATAATTTTTCGAACACTTGTAGGACACAGATCCTAAGGTATGTAATATGTTTATTCACATCTACATAAAGGTTGAATTTTCCCCATTCTTTTTAGTGTTAATTAATGTGTAAAATAAAAATGCAATATTTACAATTACTATTCTTTACATTAACTAATTATTTTTTAGTTTTTATATTGTTAGGTGAATTTATGTTACCCTCGTCAAATATTTTACCTCACACATATCGAGATTTACATGCCATTATGAAAGACATTGGAATGGAGTATCAAAGTATAGATGTGTGTCCTGATGATCATATTATATATTATGGACAACATGCGTCAAAAGCAGAATGCCCGGTATGTGGTATCAGTGGATATCGAACCGATCAAGTAACAAAAATGGTCCCTCGTACAGTTCTCTGACATATTCCCATAATTCCACGTTTGCAGCGACTGTTCAGGTGAAAAAGCATAACATAGTTCATAGATTACCATGCATGAAAGAGAATTGAAGATGACATTATTTGAATGCCTACAGATAGTTATGCATTTAAGGAAATTGCTACAAAATGGCCAGAATCTACAGATGAACCTTGTGATGTTAGGCTTTCATTGGAAACTGACGATGTTAATCCATTTGGATAGCTTCGGTCTGTTTACTCAATGTGGCCTGTTTTATTTATCAACAATAACATTCCTCCCTGGATGTCAATAAAGAGGGAGCACATAATGTTGACAATGATTATTCCAGGTATTTGTTTACATTAATTTTTCGAATTGAAAATTTTCATTTTTCTCTTTTTTTGCATAACATCTTTTATTTATTTGTTTATTTACATATATATACATACCATGGTAGTAATTTCGTGTAATTTCAAACAAATAGGTAAGTACTAAGTTAAAGATATGAATGTGTATATAGAGCCTCTTATTGATGAGCTACTAAAGTTATGGGAGGGCATCACTATGTATGACATTTGTACATCAATTGGGCAAAAGAGATTTCAATGTCGTGGAATAATTTTATGGACAATTCATGATGCCCTAAGACTAACAAATTTTTGTGGTATGTAACATTCCATATTGCACGCTTGAATAGTATATAAATAATTGAATATATCATGCATGTTGTTTAAATAATCATTTTGTATATATATTAATAATTCACATTAATCCATTTGTTGCAGGTCTTCAAACAAAGGGTAAATTTGCATGTCCAGTTTGTGGTCCTAAGATGAAATCTTGTCAATCAAAAAGTTTAGGAAAGGAGGTGTTTGATGAGTATAAACACTTCCTCTCTAAGAACCATAAGTATCGTTCTACTGAAAAATATCTTTTCAATGGGAAACAAGAGACTGGACTAAAACCACAAAGAATGACACATCGCTTATGGTTGTGTTAGTAGAAGGCTAGATGAAGTTGGATAGGAAGGAAATAAATACAATATGGTTATGTATTTCAGACTCATTGTTACTGAATGTCTTCGGAGAATTTATATCCAAGGCACTTTGTAATAAGTTAGGGACTTTGTATTAGTATGAGTCCTTGGTAAAAAAAAATTTCCTTTGGAAGAATTTTTACCTCCTAAGGATAAATGATGGATATTCTATAATAGAGCATATAAATTCCTTCAATACTATGGTAACCTATTTATTATATGTTGATATTAAATTTATGATGAATACAAGTGCATTAATTCAAAAATTTCTTTGCCAGATTCATAGGATAGTTTGCTTGCAGGTATTGGGAGTAATACAACCACACTAAATTTTGATGATGTGGTTTCATCCTTGCCAACAATGGAAATGAGGAAGAAAACCAAAGATAGTTAGCGCATGGATGCCTTATTTGTAAGAGTTCATTCCTAGGATAGAAATAAAAATAATTCCTCAGGGGGGGGATATCGAAATCTCTAGGAAAATTCTTAAGGAAATGATGGAAATGTGGTAAACATGGGCATTATAAGAAGGATTTTAGATCTAAAAGTGTTATTAAGGAAAATGAATTTGATGATGTTCCTTCCAAAGAAGGGAAGTCCTCCTTAGAGGAAGGAGGGGATGTGTACTTATCTTCATCAAGAACATGCAGATCATGATGTATGGTTAATTTGTTAGAAAAACAGGATTGTAGAGCAACAAAATAATACAAATTCGGAAATAAAATATAGAAGATACGAAATAAAATAGAGACACATATATACTTGGTTCACCCAATGTGGGTTGTGTCCACCAGAGAAATTGCCAAGTCCTTCCTTTATTATTATCTAGCAAATGAAGGGATACAACCTACATCACATCTATTGTAACTTCCTCTTCTTCCTCTCACAATATCCTTTCTCATAATACAATATTTACATTCTCCTACAACTGCAATACAATTCCCTCATATATAAAAGAGGGTTTCCTTATAGGGGAAAAAACCCTAACATAACTTCTATCTTCATATCTGTAACCCTATAATGAATGGTTGAAATTGAATACAAAATTACAATATTAGAACTACATTAAAAAAATTGTGTATCCTACATCTTCTTTGACCTGCATAAAAATTAGGAAAATAATTAGGCTCCACAACCAACAATATCCCACTTGGATACTGATGATAAAGCTCCATTGATGGGGTACCTATTGGACTATGATCCACCTTGGATCTAGAAAATTTCTCATCTTCACCTTCATTCTTGAAGACCAATTAAAACTGAGAAGGGACTCAGTTTCTCCCTGGTTACTACCTTTGTTAGCATGTATGCAGGATTATGGATAGTATGTATCTTTTGCAACTTGAATTATTCATCTTCCAAAATGGATCATATGAAATGGTACCCGATTTTTATATTCTTAATGTTATAATGGAAGGCTGATTTCTTTGCAAGATGAATGGCACTCTAGGAGTCACAGTACAACTTGCTATTCTCTTGCTAATTTTCCACTTCTTCCATAAACCTATGTAACCAAATCATCTCTTTACTAGCCTCTATAGCAACAACAAACTCTACTTCCGTTGTTGAAAGTGTAACAAGCTTTTGCAGTTTCAAAATCCAAATTATTGTTGTTCCACCTAAAGTAAAAACGTACCCTATAGTGCTCCCCCTGCTATGTTCATCACATTCCTTATCTAAATCAACATATCCATGTAGAACAATGTCTAAACCTACAAATCATAATGCATGAGTACCAGTATGTCTCAAATACATGAAAATCCACTTTACTACCTGTTGGGCCACTAAACTATCATTATTTCTACCATTTCTTGACACATATTTCATCCATTTCTACCATTATTTATCACGTCATTTATCATAATTTATCATATAATTCCATTTTATAATTATTTATGCTCTTGTGGGTAAATAATATTTGTTCTCCTTTATTTTTAATAAATTGAAGTTTATTATGCATGATTTTGTTGATAATGGTTTATTAATGATTTTGTTGATAATGGTTTATTAATGATTTTGTTAATAATGGTTTATAAAACCACTGATGATTTTAGCCTCCAAGATCTCTTCCAGATTGCAAAATTGATTTTTAGTTTATCATCAAATATTCCAACTCAGAAATCCGTTGGAATAAGAAGTGACTGTTTTTGCCTTGGATGGTTCAGGTAACTGAAGAAGAACCTTGAAAATCCGAGCCATGGGTTTTGTGTAAAACAGACCAATTCAACTTCCTTGTGGTTAGTTTTTCGAAAATTCGATCTAGATTGAGAGAAACAAAAGGTTCTTTGAAGATGATTTTCTCAGATTTGTTGTTGTGGCCGTTTTCTAAATTCTTCCAATTGCAATGCCAGATTCGACTTGTTTCAGCTTATTGATGATGGAGAGATCTTCCAGATTTGATATTGTTTATTAAGATTATGTAATCAATCCAAAATTGTAATAGGAAATCATTTTGTAATCCATTTAGTTGTAAGTTCCCTTTCCCCTTTGTGTATTTAAATGAAAACAGATTAGAGGGAGAGGGGAGAGAATTATGGTATTGATGGGAAATTATTGAATTTGAGGCAAAACTAAGAAATTCATTCTGGTGTAATTATTCCTCTCATATATTTTAATTAAGGAAGATTTCCATTGAGTTTTGCATCTATTATTTGCAATTTGATTTGAATTAATTATTTTCAAGGAAGAATTGACTCTTTGGCAGGTGGGCCCAATGCCCTGGGCGAGGTGATGCCTTGAACATCGAAAATAGTTTAGTTGTGTTCTTGTTTATTTGAATTTCAATTTATGTTCCTTAAATAAATTTTCCTTTTCTTCAAGTAATTTGTTGACTACTGTATTTTCCAGATTTGCTATTTCCTGCAATTTCTAGATTTCATTTAATTTATTTCTCTAGATTAGCATTTGAATTTTGTTGGGTGCAATAAGTTAAATTTCCAATTCAACAAGGTGTTGTTTACTTTAGTGTTGATTCAAGTTATGTGATTAGCATAAGTCTTCTTTCTTGTCACTTGATTTCTGCTTCTTAAATTTAGTATTGATATTTAAGTCTTGAATTTTATTTCTTGTTGAATGAGCTTGATAGTGTAGAATATAATCATGTGGGACTGATGTTAGTTGTGGGTAGTTTATTGCATATATTTTGCAGAATGCCTTGAAAGAAAAATATGTTACTTGGTTGATAATTAATGTACATGTGATTAGTTGTTTCTTTATTAAGCAATTAATTGTCCCCAACATTCCACAAGTTTGGCATGTCTCATCTTATGATTACATGACTACTCTCCCTCATCTTGTAGCATGTCAAACATATCATCCATACTCTTCACTACATCATCAAAATCCTCCATGCCCTACAAAAATGTTTGTTCAATCCATTTGACACCCTCATAACAATAAACTAGTACAACATGCTTACAATGTTGAACTGCAAAATTTCCCGACCCTTCCCACCCATCCTACTTCAACTGCACCACTACATGAAACTGATATTAAGTCTGGGAAGGCTTTAAATCCAGAAATTGTAGAAGTCATGGAAGAACGTCATGATATGAAAACCATGGTAAATCAAGAGTTTCAAAGCTATATTGAAGATTGGTTTCACTCCATCATTTGTTTGCAACATCACTCCATACTTCGACAATTCTTGGCACCATCGTTTCAAGGGAAGATGGTCTCTCATACCCTAATATTTATTAACATGCATTTTTATAATTTGGGTATGTATATACTTGAGGCATTATTTCGAAAATGGATCCACTGGAAGTACTCTTATACGTAAACATATTTTATTTTTTCAATGTAGAGTAGGTTAGAGTAGAAAATAAAATAAGTAAATTTATTTATAAAAAGTGTTTTGATTGTTGCAATATGTTGTGATTTCTTTGTGTATGCAAACATATTATACTTAAAATCATATTTCTACAAACACTCATCATCATTTTAGAAAAAAAGTTTGTTTATCATATTTTATGGCATGCGGGCTTGAGACAATTACTAGAAACACAATCGGTGCATTCATGTTTTGAAGGATCAAATGAGAATATTTTTAAAACTTGTTTCTATCCTAAGTCTCCCTTGATTTATATTTTCCAACCCAATTTGAATCACTCAATTTCGATTTGAAACAAAAAAATTTATGACCAAAACATTGACATGGTGTCTAGTAGGCAGCTCAGGGACAGAGTTGGGACAATCAGTTTTTGGAGGCCTAAATGACTAGATTTTGCAAACCTGTTTCTATGGTGTATTCTCTTATGAATCTAGTTTACAAGGAAATTTAAATCACTCGATTTCAATATCGCATGAGAAAGTTATGACCAAAATACTAACTGCCTATCGTAAATCAACACTCTTACAACTCTATTTTTCCAACTGTTCATTGGAGTATTTGACATATTAATTATTATTATTTTAAAAAAATGTTTCTATTGGATATATCTACATGAATTTAATTTCATCTCCAATTCGAATTAGCTCAATCCGTCATCAAACGAAAAATTTATTCTCAAAATATCATCTGTTGGTCAAAGTTGGGAAATAGAAAATAACTCTGTTATGAAGGTTTTTTTTGAGTAAATTTGATATACCATCACATGGAATTTTTAAAAACTTGTTTCTATTGGATATATTTATCTAAATTCACTTTCATTTGGCATTGGCATCACTCAAATTGGATAAAAAACGAAGAAGTTATGATTAAAACATTGTTGGTCAGTATGGTTAGAGACTGCTCTCCCACAGATAGACGCTCATTTTTTTTTATAGGTCCCAGGAGAATAAAGGAGGTTCATTTATGAAAAAGTGACTCTTGAATAAAATGTTAATAACATAAGGGAATTTCATCCAATCACAATTTTTGTCCCTCGAAACAACATTGGTACACTTGAAATCACAGCTATTACAACTTCAGTTATTTACTAATTTATTATTTTTCAATAAAATGTTGTTTATTTTCTTATTTCTCTTATGTTTTTGTGTCACAAGTGTTGTTTCCTTAAAAGTCATGGTTGTTGTTCCTTCATAAAAAAAAAAGGGGGGAAGTTCTTGAGTTTCATGTTGTTGCGCTACATCTATCCATTTTCTTCCCCAATCTTATCAAGTGTACGATTGCCTCAGATCTAATATAAAAAAATGTTATGGCAAGTATTGTCAAGAATGATTCATTATTAATTCCTCATTATTTTGTAAAGTGACTATGACTGTTGAATGGCTAATCCTTCTCCATGTTACCTTGCTAGTTTTTGGGAGGGATTTCCACAATCATGCTTGATACTTCATGTTTACAAGCTTAGAATGGTGGGTAGTTTTGTTGTTCCCTTTATTGTTCATTTCAAAGGAATGATTGTTGTTCCCTTTGATGTTCATTTCAAAGGAATGATTGTTGTTCCCTTTGGAAACATTGTTATTTTTTCGACATTTATGGGTCTTTTTCTTTTCCTTGGTGAATGAGAAATATTTTTAATGTTCTAGGTCCTCTTTGACATAATGATTGGGAATTCAATTTATCTTGGTTTATTTATAAACATAATATTATTTTTAAGGAATAATTATTCAAAGATGATTTCATCATGTCAACTTTCAACTTTCTTAAATTGTCAAGTCCCTGATTTCGTAAAATTTATGATGATTCCCACAAAATTGTATTTAAATCTTTCTGTCATTATCTAATGAACTGTTCCTCAACCTCAATCTTAGTAAAGAAAAATATATTTACCAATAGTAATTTTAAGGTTCTTAGTTTTTGAGAAGAAAAATTACCTAAGTTGAAAATAGTTACTAAAAAACTTTTTACGCCATCCCTAGCTCTTAAGGAGCCAACATGCCACCCCATCTATTAAGTAATATTTTGTATATTAACAATAAACATAGTTGAATTTTAAACATAAATAGTAAATTGAAGGATAGGAGGTCTCATCACGAGTCGACCTACCATAATCATAGGTCCTAACAAAGTGACATTACCACCACTGGTCACTAAGCCAAGGTAATGACCTTGAGTTGAAAACTGAAGGACAAGAGGTCTCATCACGAGCCGACTTGTTCACTTTTGTTAGCTCCTGTGAATGGCATTGTTATTAACTAGTTCCCAAGCCAGAAAAATGATCTTCAATAGACTTCTAAGTAAATTAAAATGCCCTTGAAATTATGTACTTATTTCTAATAGATGGGACATTGGCATCTCAATGGGCTAAAAAGGCATCCCTGTCAAGGATATGGATGTCTGTTAGCAGCAGTGGCCATGCCTATGTTATAGCAGTTAATGCAATACTATGATCTACTTGGTTACCTTGTTTTCTCAAAACTAATTATCGACAAAGCTTATTGTTTCATATATAAGGTTTGATAGAACTCATGGTTCTTTGGGTAATATTTAATTAGTTCTTAGATAATGATGGTTATGGTTTATATCTATTAATGTGTTCTATATATTCACTTTACATATCAGGGGCGAAAACTTTTAGGATATTTGAGATTTGAAATTTTGTATCATCTAATCTATCATTCCTTTATTCTAGAAAGATTCATATCTTTCACCAAAGATAGTTGTTTTTCCCAATCAGTCACCATTTATTCGTATTTTAACAACACTACTATTATTTTGG
Source organism: Picea engelmannii (assembly GCA_009831015.1). Taxonomy (NCBI): domain Eukaryota; kingdom Viridiplantae; phylum Streptophyta; class Pinopsida; order Pinales; family Pinaceae; genus Picea; species Picea engelmannii. Next base: position 38,974 of record ML779080.1, on the reverse strand, counting down.
GGTAGAATAACGAGGCCTATTTCTGATTATGAACACCAGGAAATTGATCGATCTTGAGAAGAAAAGACTGAGATAACTAATTCACATCATTTTTGTGCCCATATAAACCAAAGTTGATGGGTATAGGGAATGATTTTTGTTCTTGTCATTTTTATCCTCTTTTATATTCCCTTTTTATCCATTATTATCACATGGAATTCATAACATGATGATGTCACTTTTATATATATTGAGGTGATGAATTACTGATTGAGGCTACTAATGAGATGTGTTATAGAAATCTTGATGGCAGGACAACTAATCAGTTTGGGAGAAGGAAACCTTGCTACACTTTATGATTACTTTCTTTCAGCTTGCATGGCTTCCACCTTCCATATCACTTTCAACATCAACTCATCCTACAATAACTTCAACCAATATCAATCCATCCACGCCATTCCATGCTTTCATGGAGGTAAATCTTGAGGTAAAATAACATAAGTTTCTGACTTTATTAAAAGTTTAGGAGAATGTCATGAAAAACCACTGAGCATTATTCACTCATATTTTTAAACCATTATTTCCATTTCTTTACCACTCTCCATTTTTCAAAAGACAACAAAGATTTTAGTTTGGGGGAGGGTATTTTTCGTTTCTTTACCTATCAGGGCCATGTCATTATATTCTTTCTCACCCATCACTATCCTTATTTATTCCCGAAACCTCCCTTATTCCTTGTTGTTATACACCAAGTTGAGGTTTCAACAATAATTGTAGAAACCAACCCAATTTGTTTTCTAGTTGCACGAGGACATGCTAATTCTCCAGTTTGGGGGAGGAGTTGTTATGCATGATGGATGTTTTCTCATTTCTTCCTCATTTAAGACACACAATTTCACTTTCATACAGTGCATAAATGGATTTTCTGACAACTTGAATATATCATTAATATGTACAAACCCCAAAAATATCAAGCTAAATCAATTTGTAAAGTTTCAGAAAACATGTACTACCACTTACAACCATTTTTGCTGATATCTTAAAATCCATGCATCAGATTGCTTTGATTTTTTGTATCGGGAAGCATTAATATCGTAGAAATCTTCTTGCAAAATTTTAGCAGGATCTGATTTTTAGGAAAAGTTTTTTGTTACTTGTATCATATTTTTCTACAACTTCATATACTTATGATTGAAAGTCAATGTGAAAATTGTTATAGCTTCACTAACATTGTTATAATTGAATAACTATTGTTTTGGGGGAAGACATTATTTTTTTTTTTTTTCATGAGCTGGAGTAAACATCTTGGTTATTGAATCACAACTTGGTTAATATAGAGGCATTGGGTTGCATGAGGACATGCAACAAGTTCAGTTTGGAGGAGATGTTGGGCCACTAAACTATCATTATTTCTACCATTTCTTGACACATATTTCATCCATTTCTACCATTCTTTATCACGTCATTTATCATAATTTATCATATAATTCCATTTTATAATTATTTATGCTCTTGTGGGTAAATAATATTTCTTCTCCTTTTTTTTTTAATAAATTGAAGATTATTATGCATGATTTTGTTGATAATGGTTTATTAATGATTTTTTTTATAAAATGACTCGTGATTTTAGCCTCCAATATCTCTTCCATATTGCAAAATTGATTTTCAGTTTATAATCAAATATTCCAACTCAGAAATCCACTGGAATAAGAAGTAACAATTTTTGTGTTGGATGTTTCGGGCAACTGAAGAAGAATATTGAAAATCCGAGACATGGGTTTTGTGTAGAACAGACCAATTCATCTTCTCTATGTGCATTTTTTTCCTTCCAAAATTCAATCTGGATTGAGAGAAACGAAAGGTTCTTTGAAGACGATATTCTCAGATTTGTTGTTGTGGCCGTTTTCTAAATTCTTCCAATTGCAATGCCAGATTCGACTTGTTTCAGCTGATTGATGATGGAGAGATCTTCCATATTTGATATTGTTTATTTAGATTATGTAAACAATCCAAAGTTGTAATAGGAAATCATTTTGCAATCCATTTAGTTGCAATTTCCCTTTCCCCTCTGTGTATTTAAATGAAAACAGATTAGAGGGAGAGGGGAGAGAATTATGGAATTGATGGAAAATTATTGAATTTGAGGCAAAGCTAAGAACTTCATTCTGGTGTAATTATTTCTCTCATATATTTTAATGAAGGAAGATGTCCATTGCGTTTTGCATCTATTATTTGTAATTTGATTTGAATTATTTTCAAGGCAGAATTGACTCTTTCGTAGGTGGGCCCACTACCCTAGACGAGGTGATTCCTTGAACATAGAAACTAGTTTAGTTGTGTGCTTGTTTCTTTGAATTTCAATTTATGTTCCTTAAAGAAAATTTCCTTTTCTTCAAGTAATTTGTTGACTACTGTATTTTCCAGATTTGATATTTCCTGCAATTTCTAGATTTCATTTAATTTATTTCTCTAGATTAGCATTTGAACTCTGTTGGGTGCAATAAGTTAAATTTGCAATTCACCAAGGCATTGTTTACTTTAGTGTTTATTCAAGTTGTGTGATTATCATAAGTCTTCTTTCCTGTCACTTGATTTCTGCTTCTTAAATATAGTATTGATATTTAAGTCTTGCATTTTATTTCTTGTAGAATGAGCTTGATAGTGTAGAACATAATCATGTAGGACCAGTGTTAGTCGTGGGTAGTTTATTGCATACATTTTGTAGACTACCTTGAAAGAAAAAGACGTTACTCGGTTGATAACTAATGTACAGGTGATTATTTGTTTCTTTATTAAACAATTAATTGTCCCCAACACTACCTCCCAATGTTCTTTCCCTGGATTGTTCATATGCCTACTCAAAACTCCCAATACATGTGCAATATCACGTCTTGTGCACACTATCGTATACATCAAGATGCCAACTATTGATGAATAAGGGACCTTGGACATGCAATATATTTTCTCCTATGTCTTGGGACACATTTCCTTGGTTAATTTAAAATGGATAGCCAAAGGTGTGCTAACTAGTTTTCCATTATGCATTCTAAACCTGTTTAACGCCTTCTCTATGTACTCACCCCAAGACAATGTCAATTTGCAATTTTTAATGTCTCTTATTATTCTCATACCAAGGATTTTCTTTTCAGCACCCAAATCCTTCATCGCAAATGAATTAACTAATTTTTTCTTGAGCACATTTATATCCTGCATGTTAGACTCTGCAACAAGTATGTCATATACATACAATAGTAATATAATATAGCTTCCATTTTCTAGCCTCTTAAAATAAACACAATGATCAGAATGAAATCTAATATAACCTTGTTCTATCATAAACCTGCCAAACTTCAAATAATACTACCTTGGAGCTTTCTTTAGTCCATACAAGCTCTTCTTCAATATGCATACCGAATTATCCTTCCCTTTGAGCTCATACCCTTGTGGTTGCTACATATAAATCTCTTCATCCAAATCTCCCCAGAGAAAAGTTGTTTTTACATCTAACTGTTCAAGATGCAAATATTCTACTGCCACAAAACTTAAAATGGTCATAATCGAAGTCACTTTAACAACAAGAGAAAATATTTCATCAAAATCTATACCTTTCTTCTGTGCAAACCCCTTTACAACATGTTTATCCTTGTACCATTTTTTTCCTCCATCTTCTACCTTCAACCTGTAAGCCCATTTATTATACAATGCTATTTTTTATGCATGTAACTGAACCAAGTTCCAAGTCTAGTTATTTACTAAGTAATCCATTTCCTCTTTCATGCGTTGCTACCACTTCTTTTTATTGTCTACCTGCATTGCCTCTTCATAACTTTCTAGTTCACCAAAATCAATCAACAATCAATAATGCAATGAATGAGAGTATCATTCAAGGGGTCTACTTAACCTAGTATATATTCTAACACCACTTCCAGGAGTTTGAGGTACCTTGTACTCATGTTGTTGTACATTTTGATTTTATGGTAACTTTAGAGTTTCTTTTTCAGTGATCTCATCAAGCATTGTGTATTTTGTTTTTTCTTCTTTCTATTTCCTTCCCTGCAAATGATATTTGTACATGACATTCTCATTGAATATGACATTTCTACTCCTAATGATTTTGTTATTTTAATAATCCCATAAGCGATAACCAAAATAATTAACACCATATCCAAAAAGGTACACTTCTTGTATATTGCTTCAATCTTTGTTCTATTTTCTTTATCAATATGGAAAAATGCTTCACAACCGAAAGTCTTCAGAAATGAAAAGTTTACCTTTTTACCTATCCATGCCTCCTCTAGAATTCCACCATCCAAAGAGATTAAAGGTCCTCTATTCATTAAGTAAACAACAATGTCTACAACATCTAGCCACAATTGTAAGGGAAACCCAACATGCAATCTCATACTCCTTGCACATTCCATGATTGTCTTGTTCATCTTTTATGACACCTCATTTTCTTGTGGTGTTCCTGGAACTATTTTTCCTCTACAAATATCCTGGTATGAACAATAATTATCAAAATCCTTGTTGCACTATTCACCTCCATTGTCTGATTTGAGACACTTCAACCTATTTCCTATCTCATTCTGAACCAAAGTTTTCCATTTCTTAAAAGTATCAAAAACATCAATTTTTTGTTGAATGCAAAAAACCCAAGTTTTTCTAATTGCATCATCAATCAAAGTAACATAATAAAGGGAGCCACCAAGAGATGATACCTGAGCTGGTCCCTATACATTTGTATGCACAAGATCTAATTTTTCACTCTTCTTTTCTTTTCTGACTCTGAGAAATCTAACTCTCTTATTTTTTCCATAAACATAGTGCTCACATAAATCCAAATCAACTTGTTTAAGATCTGGCAACAAATTCCTTTTGTGAAGTATCTACATCCCCTTCTCACTCATGTGTCCAATCCTATGATTCCGAAATGTTGTATCCACTCCTATAGAAGCTAAAGAGATAGAAGAGTCAACATTAATAGTACACAAATACAATGTACCTAACTTTTCTCTTTTTTCCATTACCAATGATCCTTTAGGGACCTTCCACGCATTATCTATAAATATAGATATACAACCTTCACTTTCCAACTTGTTGAAATTATATTTCTTCTCAGATCTGGTATATGTCTCACCTCTTTTAGTAACCATTAGTTTCCATTCTTTTGTTGTTTTTTTACCTTACCCATTCCAACAATTTGATATGGTTCATCATCACCCAAATAAACTTGTCCAAAATCACCTTGAACATAATCTTGAAAATATTTCCTATGGGGTGTGGCATGAAATGAAGCCCTTGAATCTACTACCCAAGACTCGGTAGTATTATCTAAAGAAAGAATCAAAGCATCTTGTAACACATAACATGTTAGATTTACTTCCTAATTTTTCTCCTGTTGTTCATCTCTTTATTTCTTTGGAGCTCTGTAGTATTTCTTTAGATGTCCTTTCTTCCTACAATTCCATCACTCTACCTTTCCCAGTCTGGATTTGGATCTTCCCTTCCTAGAATTCCCACGGTTCCCTAGACACTTTCCTCTTTCCTTTTGTCTTCCCCTATTCTCCATGGTCAATGCATTACCTGATGTCTCACCTGTGTTTTTCTGTCTCATTTCCTTGCTAAGGATAACACCAATAACATCATTGAATTTCAAAGTGTTTGAACCAGAGACAGATTTACTTACATCCATGACCAAGTCATTCCATCTTTCTAGAAATGAGCACAATATTAGAAGAGCCCTAACCTTATCATCAAAGGTCACTTTTACATAACTTAGTTTACTAGTAACCGTATTAAATTCATTTAAATGTTTTGCAATATACCCACCTTTTGACATATTCATATTAAATAATCCTTCATTACAAATACCTTGTTGGCAGCTAAGAGTTTTTTGTATAGTCTATCAAGTGCCTTCATTATATCCTCCATTTTTTTTTTTTTCGAAATATTGTAAGCCATCGATGATGTCAGGAACAATTGTATCATTCCTAGTGACTTTCTTTTAAGAACCTCCTATTCTTCATCCTTCATGTCTGTCAGCTTGTTTTTTATTCCTCCCAGTGGTAGGAATAGATCATTCTAATATAAATAATTTTCCATTTGCATCTTCCATAACTTGCAGTTTTGGCAGTTAAAAGAAAATGCTATGGCATCAAATACTAGGGCATATTGGAGAGAAGGGCCTTTGAGCATTACATCATAAAGGTATGGTTGAAGGCATGTCTAATTGCACAATATATTTTGATTTCTATGAACATTTCATGTATGGTAAACATAACTGGGTAAGATTATCAATTGGTGCTACAAGAGAAAAGTGAATCTTAGAGTTAGTACATGATGATGTGTTTGGACTTCTTCATGTTCCATCATTAGGTAAATATGCCTATTAAATTTCATTCATAGATGATTTATTTAGGAAGACATGGATTTATTTCCTATGAAATAAATATTAGGTCTTTTGGTAAATTTAAAATTTTAGGGCTCTTATGGAGAATCAGATAGAGAATAAAACAAAGGTGTTGAGTGCAAAAAATGGTGGATAGTTATACATGAATGGATTTGATTAATTCTGTAAGAATTGTGGAATAGAAAGGCAAAAGACTACTCCATACACACCTCAATAGAATGGGGTTGCAGAAACGATGAATAGGACATTGATGGAAAAATAAAGGACTATGCTCAGTGGTCTCAGGATAGGATGAGAATTCTGGGTAGAGGCAATGGATATCACATGTTACTTGGTAAATCAATCACCCCCATCAACATTGGTGTATTTTTGAAACTCTGCATGAGAGAGGGACTAGTAAAAATCCCTCTCTTAAACATCTCAAATTTGTTGGTTGTGATTCTTATGTACATGTTTCAAAGGAAAATAGGAGTAATATGGATAATAAAGTTGAAAAATGTATCTTTATTAGTCATAAAGATGGTATAAAAGGTTATAAACTTTGGAACCACCAAAAAAATTGTTTACATGAGGGATGTTGTTTTCATGGGGTCTACACTAAGTGAACCTATGACATAGCTCATGCATTCGAGGGATATTAAATAATACCTCTAGTTTCACTATATATTGGTAAATTCCTCCCAAAATTATTTTCTTGAAACCCTATCCAATACATATTTCCAATAAATTAAAAAAGCCTATTTTTACTAGATATCCCCTATTTTTACTATATACCCTTTTTTATAACCCCAAATACTTATAAACTCCCTATACTCCACATCCATAACCCCAATATCTACAATTTATTGAGTCTATTTTTTACAATTTTAAAACCCCCTTTATGAATGAACATGATAAGATATTGGTCAACAAGGTGAAGTGCCCATGGTTGTTTTTAGATAGGTTAAAAATGTTCCCAAACATGAATTCCTACCAAGGGAAGAAGAATGAGAGATGATAGGGTTTGAGTTCAAGGATGAAGAATCTCACTCAAGATAAGAACGTGAATCAAAATAATAAGAAACTCATACTATAATATTGAGGAGATTGGTTTGGGAAAAAATACAACTAGAAAGGTAAACACCACTTGATTTTCATTCTCACTTTCTGTATATATTATTGATGATGATCCTAGAACTATTAGGGAGAGACTAAATTCATAAGATTGTAAAATACGGAAGAAGTCCATGGTTGAAGAAATGGATTCCTTGGAAGAAAATGAGGCTTGGAATATAGTTGAGTTTCCAACTGGAAGAAAGATAGTTGGTAGAAATGGGTGTTTACGAAGAATTTGAATGTGGAAGGTAAAGTAGAGAAGTGCTGTTAAGAACCAAATATCAATATAGCATAGTAAAAAATCAGAATAAGTACTCAACGCCTTGAAAAAGAGAGAATTTCAGATAATAAGGCTCTTCGAGGGGGCAACCTCCTTATACACCACATAATTGTCCAAGTACAAGATGATTCCAAATGAAAATGTCTCCTTGTTATATATAGGAGACTCAAGCCGACATAAATAAAATAACATTACTAATGTAATATGCCCCAATTAAGGGGTAATGAGCCACTATTTAGGGCTTTACACGCCCCTCCCCTTCAGACAAGTGTTGTCCGTAATGCTTGAGTAATTATGGATGCTTCTGTATAAAAGAATCATCTTTCCAAGTGGAATCTTTAGCAGGAAATTTCCTCCACTTATTGAGATACTCTGAAATGGATCTATTCCTCAGCTAGTGAATTATTGTGGAAATGATGGATTCAGGCTCCAATATGATTTTTCTTTCCTCGTCAAGTTCTGGAAAGATAGTTTGAATTGGTATCTTGTCACCTATAACCTTTTTTAAGCATGAAACATGGAAAACTGGGTGTACTCGTGACGATGCAGGCAACTCCAATTTGTATGCCATAGTACCAATATTTTGCAACACCTTATAAGGACCATAGTACTTTGGTGATAATTTATTATCCTTCTTGCCTTGCTTGAGGGACATGTCTTTGTATGTTTGTAGTCTTAAAAACACCCAATCCCCTACTTCAAAACTTCTTTCACTACAATGTTGATTTGCTTGTTGTTTCATGTGATTTTGTGCCATGGTCAGGTTGTCCTTTAATATTTGGAGAACTTGTTGTTGATGCTCGATGTGATCTTCCACTGCTTGAACCTTATATTTTTATTTTAGAGAAGAAGGGATGGAAGGAGGGTGGTATCCATAGAGTGCCATAAATGGTGTCATTTTTGTTGCAGTATGAAAGGATGTGTTATACCACCATTTTGCCAAGGGTAACCATTTGAACCATTGTGTTTGTTTATCAGAGACAAAGCAACGAAGGTAGCCTTCTAGAAATTTGTTCACTATCTTGGTTTGTCCATCAGATTGAGGATGATAGGATGAGCTATGAGCCAATTGAGTACCCAAACAAGAAAATAATTATGTCCAAAAATTTCCAGTGAAGATAGGATCTCTGTCACTTACAATAATCTTTGGGATTCCATGTAGTTTTTCAACTGTCTCTATGAATGCGGTCGCAACTGTACTGGTTTTGAAGGGATGAGAGAGTGAAAAAAAGTGTGCGTACTTGGTCAGTCTATCAACAATCACCTTGATGACACTCTTTAATCACCATGAGCCATCTTTCTTGAATACCATTACCACTGGTGCAGAGTAAGAACTTTGTCCAGGTCTAATAATTCCAGCCTCTAACATTTCTTCAACCATACGCTCAATTTCACTCTTTTGGGCATAAGGGTATATGTACGACCTAATGTTAGGAGGAACACTCCCAGGAATTAGATGAATATCATGATCATGATTTTGAGTGGGAGAAAGACCTTTGGGAATATCTTCAAATACTTTGGAATTCTTATCAATGATCCCTTGTGTTGGTTGTGGAGCCTGATTATCTTCCTGATTCAGAGGTCTTTGTTTTTAGCCGTGTTTATACCCTATGAAGTATTTACACCCCAGAAGTATGTACACTCTTCCACGCGGGGGAGTGCAGAGGGGGGGTACCCCCTCTGCGGGGTCCGAGGGGTCTGGGGGCAAGCGGGCCCCCAGCGGGGGTTCGGGGGCGAAGCCCCTGAAGCAAAA
>ML779080.1:8271-20716 GCA_009831015.1 Picea engelmannii | reverse complement strand
TTCATCTATTTAATGTAGTCTCATAGCTCTTCTATGGGTTTCTCTCACTGCTACATTAGAGTTCATAGTGTGCAGGCAGAAGATGTTATGATTATGACTTCTTCTCAGGTACTAGCTGGGCAGAATGTTGAAGGTGAATCAAATCTTGAAGAACAAGATGAAGCGTAGCTTCAAGAAAAAGATATTTGTCTATTCATCAACAACGAACAATAATATGTCAATGATGCAGATTACTCAAAATATGTATTAGAATTGTTGAGTGAATGTGTGCCTCCTGTTCTGCATCATTTGGCTGAATTCAAAGACCATCCTTATGAATAAATTGTTGTCATAAATGATGATGAAGATTTGAACTTAAATGAAATGGAGATACAATCTCCCACTTGGCTTGAGAGTGAAAGGAGAGATAGCATGGATGTTGAAGTGACTGAAGCTAAAGTGTGCACTAAAGGTTGCAAATAAGTTCTGTCTTTTTGTTGTTGTAAATTTAATTTTGAAGAAAATGTTAATGAAGCAGGAAGAAATTTCCATGTATGCTGTCACTAGCTGACACCTATATGACTTACTCCTCCTTTGGGCTTGGAATGACTATTAGGTCTTGATATTGATATTGTATTTTTTTTTAAAATACCTACACAAAGGTGGCAATTGTGATGTGTTTCACTCTCTTCCTGTCGCTATTTCCACGTCCAAGACGTCTCTCTTTCCACCTCCAAGATTGTCGCTCCCATAGCAACCACGTCGGAGCTAGTAACTCCTGGCCGTCGTTGTTGCCACCTGATGGACGTCGTTCTTGCGACGTCCAAGAGTGTCGCTCCCATAGCAACCACATCAGAGCTAATACCTCGTTCCATCGGTCTTGCCACCTTCAGAACGTCTCTCTTGCCACCTTTGAAACGTCTCTTTTGCCACCTTTGAAACATCTCTCTTGCCACGTTTGAAACATCTCACTTGCCATGTTTGAAATGTCGGTCTTGCCACCTTTGAAACGTCTCTCTTGCCACGTCCGAAACGTCTCACTTGCCACGTTTGAAACGTCTCACTTGCCACGTTTTCAATGTCTCACTTTCCACGTTTGAAACATCGGTCTTGCCACGTTTGCAACATCTCTCTTGCCACATTTGCAACGTCTCTCTTGCCACGTTTGAAACGTTGGTCTTGCCACATTTGCAACGTCTCTCTTGCCACGTTTGAAACGTCGATCTTGCCACGTTTGCAACATCTCTCTTGCCATGTTTGAAACGTTGGTCTTGCCATGTTTGCAACGTCTCTCTTGCCACGTTTAAAACGTCGCAATATAGACGAAAACTAGGTCGTCGTAAAATCGACGTCATGTGAAACAACGTTTGAGGGGGTCCGAGGTTTGTCGGTCTTCCGACAATAGAAAGTGGCAATTGCGTCGAACGCGCCGTCGGAATTTGACCCAAATGCAGTAGTGACGGAATACCTAAAAACATTGTATATATTGTATGGTGAATGGTGAAATTTGATATAATGAATATAAGAAAGGTTTTCCTGGTTGAGGGTTTCCGGTATAAAATCTTTGTGTACTCTGTGTATGAGCCATTGATTAAATTATGTTTTTCTTAAGAATCTATATGCATTGCTTTACTTCACAGGTTTAAACCTTACATGTGGTATCAAAGCTCATTTTTGGCTTTAGAGGGACGCCTTTGTTGTTGAGGGTTTGGCTCAGTCTTGATAGATCAAGTTTATCTTGGGTCTGTGATAAACCTGGGTTTAGTGGGAGCTTTTGCAGTGGTGATTTGAGTTTAGAAAGAGGAATGGAAAGCTCTTCTAGAACCGAGATAGAGAATTTCAACGGTAAAAACTTTGAGCTATGGAAGCTGAAGATGGAGGACCTTCCTGTAGACAAAGAACAATGGATCGTTGTGGATCCTGGTACACCGCCTACTGGTACACCATCTACTAGCAAACAGGATACTGGTACACAACCTACTAGTACACAAACTACCAGTACACCACCTACTGGTATGTCGAAGGAAGATTGGGAGAAGTTGGACAGAAGAGAAAGGAGTACTATTTGACTCTGCCTGGCAGATTCGGTGTTGTTGAATGTCTCAGGAGAATCTATAGCCAAGGAACTATGGGATAAGTTGGGGAATTTGTATCAATCAAAGTCCCTGGTAAACAAGTTGTTTCTTCGAAATAAGCTGTATCATCTTAGGATGGAAGATGGAGATTCTGTNGGTAAGTCAACTTGTCTCTGTTAATATTACGATTGCAGAAGAAGATAAGTGTATTACTTTGTTATGTTCTTTTCCAGACTCTTGGGATAATCTGGTTGTAGCAATAGGTAGTGCCACTCAATCTACATTGAAGTATGAGGATGTAGTTGCATCCTTGTTATATGAAGAGATGAGGCAGAAAATCATGGATGGTCATAGCACAGATGATTTATTTGTAAGAGGTCATACTCAAGACATGAATCCTGGTAAGTCTTTGGGGGGGGGGAGATATAAATCTACAGATAGATCTAAGTCTCTAGGAAAATCTTTGAGGAAATGCTAGAAGTGTGGTAAAACAGGGCATTATAAGAAATATTGCAAGTCTAAGAAGGTTGAAAAACCAAAGGGATCTGATAAAACCTCTTCCACAAAGGTGAAAACGTCCACTGAAGAAGGAGGTGATGTTTACCTGGCATATACAGGTACACATGCATACCATGATGTATGGTTGATCAACTCAGGTGCGTCATACCACATGAATCCTCACAGGGATTGGTTCTTTGAATATGAAAAATATGATGGTGGTGATGTATTCCTAGGAGATGACTCGACAATAAAAATCATAGGACATGGAAGGGTTAAGTTTTTGCTAAAATATGGAAGGATTGGAACACTTCCCGGGGTTCTTCACATTCCAAAACTAGCCAGGATCCTAATATCTGTAAGCAAGTTGGATGATGCAAGAGTGAATACTGTATTTGGAAAGAACACTTGCAAGATAGTTCGAGGAGCAATGGTGTTGATGAGGGGAGTTCAGTGTGGAACTCCGTACAAGTTGTTGGGAAGAACTTATACTAATGGGTGTAACAATTTTGTTGTCCCTGAGAAGAGAAATGGAGACAAGATCAATACTGTCCCAGAAAATAAGACCATGATGTGGCATCAAAGACTGGGGCATATTGGAGAAAAGGGCCTTCGAACACTACATGGTAAAGGTATGGTTGAAGGTATGTCTAATTGTACTCTGGATTTTGTTTTTTGTGAACATTGCATATATGGTAAACATAATCGAGTAAGATTCCCAACTGGTGCTACAAGAACAAAGGGGATCTTAGAGTTGATACACAATGATGTGTTTGGACATGTGCTTGTTCCATCACTAGGTAAGTCTGTGTATTATGTTTCATTCATAGATGATTTCTCAAGGAACACATGGATTTATTTTCTTACAAAGAAATTTGAGGTATTTGATAAATTTAAAGAGTTTAAGGCTTTGGTAGAAAATCAGACAGAGAAGAAAATAAATGTATTGAGAACAAATAATGGTGGAGAATTCTGCAGAAATGGATTCGAAGAATTCTGCAAGAAGTGTGGTATAGGAAGGTAGAAGACTAATCCATACACTCCTCAACAGAATGGAGTTGCAGAAAAGCTGAACATGACACCAATGGAAAAATCAAGGAGAATTCTCAGTGGTGCCGAGTTAGGACAGGAATTCTGGGCAGAGGCAGTGGGTACAACATGTTACCTGGTCAATCGATCACCCACATAAACATTGGATGATAAAACTCCACATGAGGTATGGACTGGAAAGAAACCCTCTCTTTAACATCTTAGAGTGTTTGGTTGTGATGCTTATGTACATGTTCCAAAGGAAAATAGGAGTAAGCTGGATAAAAAAAGATGAAAAGTGTATCTTTATTGGTTATACAGATGGTGTGAAAGGTTATAAGATTTGGAACCCAGAAACCAAGAAGACTGTTTACAGTCAAGATGTTTTTTTCAGAGAGGTAAAAGATGTTTCCAAACAGGAATTCCTACCAAGGCCAGAAGAACTTGAGAAAATAGAGCTAGAGTTGGATGATGCAAAATTTGAAACATCAAAAGAAGATGAAGCGGCAAAAGAAGAAGAAGAAACTCATACCCCAGTATTGAGGAGATCAGTGAGAGAAATAAGGCATCTAGAAAGGTATAGTCCACCTGATTTTTGTTCCATTTTTTCTTTATCTATTACTGATGATGATCCTAGAAATGCTAGGGAAGCAGTGAATTAAGAGGATAGTAAACTATGGAAGAAGGCCATGGTTGAAGAAATGGATGCCTTGGATAAGAATGAGGCATGGGATATAGTTGAGTTTCTAGCTGGAAGAAAATCCATTAGTAGCAAATGGTTGTTTAAGAAGAAGTTTAATGCAGAAGGAAAAGTGGTGAAATACAAAGCTCGGCTTGTAGAAAAAGGTTATTCCCAGGTAGAGAGAATTGACTTTGGTGAGATTTTTTTTCCTATTGCTAAGTTAACTTCTACTAGATTTATTTTATCTATTTTTGTTGCTTTTGATCTTGAAGTGGAACAAATGGATGTGAAGACAACATTCCTACATGGGGATCTGAAAGAAGAAATCTACATGAGGTAGCCAGAAGGCTTTGTAGTGAAGGGAAAGAAAGAGATGGTCTATAAGCTAAAGAAGTCACTATATGGTCTGAGGCAATTGCCTAGGATGTGGTACCAAAATTTTGATACATACATCCTTGAATTGGGATTTGTGAGAAGCAGGGCTGATCACTGTGTATATTCCAAGCAGGTTGGTAATCTCTTCATTTATGTAGTGTTGTATGTTGATGAAATGTCGTTGGTAGGAAATAACATGGATGTTATCAAGGAGGTGAAATCGCAGTTATCCTCCAAATTTGACATGAAGGATCTCGATGCTCCTAACTTCATTCTAGAAATGGATATTAAAAGAGATCGTGAAAACATGAAACTCTGGTTGAATCAGAGAAAATATGTTGAGCTGATATTGTAGAGGTTTAATATGCATGGAAGTAAATCGATCAAGGTTCCTATTCCTATAGGTGTAAAGTTACCTGCAGATCAGTGTCCCAAGACACAGGAAGAAGAAGAGGACATGTTCCATGTTCCGTATGCCAGTGCAGTTGGTAGTTTGATGTATGAAATGGTTTGTACTAGATCAGACATTGCACATGCAGTGGGAGTTTTGAGAAGGTATATGTCAAAACTAGGGAAGAATCATTGGACAACATTAAAGAGGGTCTTCAGGTATCTTCGTGGCACTACCAGTTATGGATTGTGCTACCAAGGAAGACCAGGATTGGACAGAGTGGTGGACATACATGGATTTGTTGATGCAGATTGGGCTAGAGATATGTATCTCAGAATATCTACAAGTGGGTATGTGTTTAACCTATTTGGAGGAGCAATAAGTTGGATGAGCAAAAGACAGGCTGTAGTGGCACTCTCAACTATAGAAGCTGAATACATGGCAATCACTCATGCAAGCAGGGAAGCAATATGGTTACAAATATTGTGTTCAGGTATTGGGTTGATACAAGAAGCAGTGAGATTAGATTGTGACAGTCAAAGTGCAATTTTCCTGGCAAATAACCCAGCTTATCATTCGAAGAAAAAGCATATTGATGTTCAGTATCACTTTGTGAGAGACATGGTTGAGGAAAAGAAGGTGTTGTTGGAAAAGGTTGACACTTTGAAGAATGTTGCAGATTCATTAACAAATTCTGTGAGCACAGAAAATTTTTCCTGGTATAGAGTAACAATGGGCATTTATTCCCTATATTGTTGACTATATAATCCCCTGGACCCCTGGATGTAAAGAAAACAACAAGTGGGAGAATGTTGGCTATGTGTTATATTATTTGCATGTGTGTGTGTGTGGGCACGTCAGATTCGACAACTGCATCTGACGATCCCTCTAGTGGTTCTCTTTGTGTTGTGTGCACTGATTGCTTTCCTAGGGTGGTCCCAGGGGGGGCAGGTATGCCCCCCTGGTTACGCGCAATGCCCCGATTTTATTTTTTTTTTGGTGGTTTTTGCTATTTTCAGCAGTTTTCTAAATTAATCTTGGATTAAGGGATTAGGGTTTTGGTATCTACAGAATACCTAAAAACATTGTATATATTGTATGGTGAATGGTTAAATTTGATATAATGAATATAAGAAAGGTTTTCCCGGTTGAGGGTTTTTGGTATAAAATCTCTGTGTACTCTGTGTATGAGCCATTGATTAAATTTTGTTTTTCTTAAGAATCTATATGCATTTCTTTACTTCATAGGTTTAAAACTTACATTACAACTAACGGAATCAAGTTGACATAAATAAAATAACATTATTATGTAATATGCCCCAATTAAGGGGTAATAAGCCATTATTTAGGGCTTAACAAGTACAAATATTTCTTAGTAACAAAGGAATATTCACAAGTACATGGAATTGATTTTTCTAAAATTGATATCATGTTGCTAAATTAAGTTCTTTTATATTTCTTTTGTCTATTGTTGCTACTTTTTATCTTGAAGTAGAACATATGGGTCCATGAAGAAAAAAATCCTACATGGGGATTTTGAAGAAAAATTCTTCGTGAAATAGATAGAAGGTTTTGTAGTGAAGGGAAAGAAAGAGTTGGTTTGCAAGATGAAAAAGTCTTTGTATGGGTTAAAACAATCTTCAAGAATGTCGTATCAAAAGTTTGATACTTATATATTAGAAATTGGTTTCTTGAGATGCAAATATAATCATTGTGTATATTCCAAGCTATTTGATGATCATTTTATCTATGCGGTATTGTATGTTGATGATATATTGTTTATTGGAAACAACAAGGAAATCATCAAGGATGTCAAAACTCATTTGTCTTTTGAATTTGATATGAAATATCTTGGTGCTACAAATTTTATTTTGGACATGGAAATAAAAAGAGACTGGGAAAATAGGAAATTCTAGTTGAATAAGAGAAAATACATTGAGACAATATTACAGAGGTTTAATATGTAGGAATTTAAACCAATTAAGGTCTCTATTCCTATATATGTAATGTTATTCGCAAATAAATTTCCCAAAACATAGGAAGAGGAAGAGAACATGTCCCATACTCCCTATGCTAGTGTTGTTGGTATTTTGATGTATGCAATGGTCTGTACTAGACCAGTCATTTCCCATGCAATGAGAGTTTTGAGAAGGCCTATGTTAAAACCATGGAAGGTGCAGCGGATATTTCTAAAGAGGGTCTTCAAGTGTTTGTGTGGCATTGCAAATTATAGAATTTTCTACCAAGGAATTCCTAGACCAGACAAGTAATAGATTTACATGGCTTTGTTTATGGAGACTGGGCTAGAGATCTGGATCAAAGAATTGTCGAGAAATGAAATACACTTCCACACTAATCCTAGCAGAAGAGAATAAGAATTTAATCAAGAACAAAAATGACACAAGAAATCACACAGTACAACGAGATTTTACCCTGGAAATCCTTAATTGAGAAAACCAACATTCCTTTGAGAATTATTCTCTCTTGTTGTCTTATTCAATCAGAATAAAAGGTTACATGTCTAACATTGGTCCAAACCTAAGAAACAATCAACATCATGTCCTCTTGCATAGGAAAGAACAACCCTGTAGCCAATTCGAGCTTACATATGCACGACCAACAACCTACAATTACACATGCATTAACTTACAAAAGTGCATTATATGATTACCTTACAACAAAAACCTTTACGACCTCCCAACATGCCTCTCTATAGGATTTACAACAAGAAAAACCCTAAATATTAGTGCCCAAAAACGGTTACAGATCCATGCACATCATTGGCTATAAATCCCATAAATCTTTGGGTTCTGTTACATTCAGCTCCAAGTTAGTTTTACCAGTCGGCCTTCATTTGGTCTCTAGTCAGTCGTCTCACTCTCTCACTTCGACCTCTTGTCGGTTGACGTACTGTCGATATATTTGAATTCGACTTTACCTGGTCGTCTCCCTCAACCTTTGACTTGTTGTCGATCTACCTCGACTTTGACCTACTGTCGATCCACCTCGACCTGGACCTGTTTTCGATCCACCTCAACTTCGACCATAAGTCGATTCACCTCGACTAGAATTTCACTGCAAATAATATAACAACCCAACATTCTCCCACTTGTTGTCTTATTCGCTAAAACAGGAGATTCCTGAACTTTCATTCACATACCCAGGGCATCAATTCCATTACCTCTCTGCACCAAGAGAACTTCACAACACTCATAGACTTGGTCAATGGGTCTTCTATGTTTTCCAATGTGTCTACTTTCTCTAGTAGCACCTTTTTACTTTCCACCACGTCTCTTAGGAAATGGTATTGTACATCAATATGCTTAGTATTTAAATGACAAGCATGGTTATTTTCTAGAAATATTGTGCTTTAACTGTTCAACTTACCTTCATAGCTCTCTTCTCAAACCCGATTCCCAAACACAACCTTTGAATCCATACCGATTCTTTGCTTCCATGAATGGCCGCCATGTATTCAACTTTTTTTGTTGATAAGGCTATGACTGCATGTCTCTTACTCATCTAGCTTATTTATCCACTGAGCATCTTGAAGACATATCCGTTGGTCGACCTTCGTTGATCCAGATTTCCAGCCCATTTGGCATTGACAAATCCATGTACATCTAATTTATCACTATCACCTCCAGGTTTTCCTTGGTAGTATATAGCATAGTCCTTCATGCCACAAAAATACCTGAATACTCTCTTGGCAATTGTCCAGTGCTCCTTTTTAGGTGTCGACATGTACCTGCTCAACACCCCCGCTACATTGGCAATGTCTGGTTGAGTGCAGACCATCGCATACTTAGAATACCAACCACACTTGCATAGGGAACACGTACCATGTCCTCTACTTCTTCCTGTGTATTTGGACACTATTTAGTAGTAAGCCTTGCTCCCATAGGAATTGGCACCTTCACTAGTTTGCAATAATGCATGTTGAATTGTTTCATAATTGTTTCAATATACTTTGTCTGATTCAGCTAGAGATTTCTAGCGGCTCAATCTCTCTTAATATCCATTGCCAAAATGAATTTAGTTGCACCGATATCCTTCATGTCGAACTTGGAGGATAACTACATCTTCACCTCCTTTATTGCATCCACATTGCTTCCAATCAACAACATGTCATCGACATACAAAGCTACATATATGAAATTTTTACCTTCTTCCTTGGAATATATGAACTGATCAACTTTGCTTCTCACAAATACCAAACTAAGGATGTATATATCAAACTTTTGGTACCACATCCTTAGCGATTTCTTTAGACCATAAAGGGATCTTTTGAGTTTGCACACCAACTCTTGCTTACCCTTTACTATAAATCCTTCCGGTTGTTTCGTTTAGATTTCTTCTTCCAGTTCCCCATGTAGGAACATTATCTTCACATCCATATGTTCTATCTCCAGATCAAATGTTGTAGCTAGAGAAACTAATACTCTAATGGAATTTATTTTTCAACAGGGAAAAAAGTATCACTGAAGTGGAATCCCTCGACTTGGGAATATCCTTTCGCTACCAATCAAGCTTTGAAATTCTCGACTTGTCCTGCGACATTCATCTTCTTCTTGAACATCCACTTGATATCAACGAGATTTCTTCCACTAGGTAACTTGACTAAATCCCATGTATCATTCTTGTACAAGGATTCCATCTCTTCGACCATGGCATCCTTCCAGAGTTTACCCTATATCTAGTCGATTTCCTCATAGAATGACTTGGGCTCATCATCAATGGCAGTTAACACGAATGCAAAAAGGAAGTCAGGCGAAATATACCTTTCGGCTGGTTTTATTTCTCTTTCTAACCTCCTTATCACTAGATTCAATTGTTCCACCTCTTCATCAGATTCAGTGGACTCATTTGAATCATCTTCTTCGTTCATCATTTCAAATCGCACCATATCAGAATTATTCTCATTTGAACAACTTCCTCAGGCTCAGACTTACCTCTGGCTTCTATGAAGACCACATCTAGATTGTACATTGTTTTCCTAGATTCAAGATCCCAGATCTTATATCCTTTCATCCCTTCTTTGTATCCGATGAAGATACATTTGATTGCCTTCTTGTCCAGCTTGTTCCTCTTTTCCTCGGGAACATGCACAAATTTCATCACAACCAAATAATTTGAGATGTGCCTCCGAAGGCTTCTTACAAGACCATACCTCATTTGGAGCTGTGTTGAATAGTGCCAACGAAGGAGACATATTTACCAGATATCTTGCAATCTCAACTGCCTCCACCCAGAATTCTTGTGTGAGCCCAACACCACTGAGCATTCTCCTTTCCTTATCCATCAATGTTCTGTTCATTCTCTCAACAACTCCATTTTGTTTTGGGGTATATGGTGTGGTATTTTGGCATGCTATTCCAAACCTCTTACAGAACTGATCAAATTACTTTCCACATAATTCACCACCATTTTTTAGTTCTCAACACTTTAATCCTCTTCTCTGTCTGATTTTCCACAAGAGATTTAAACTCCTTAAATCTCTCGAAAAACTATGATTTCTTCCTCGAGAAATATATCCATGTCTTCCAGGAAAAATCATTTATGAAGGAGACATAATAGAGGGATACACCAAGTGAAGGCATTGTAACTAGGCCAAACACATCACTATGCACCAGTTTTGGAATCCCATTTTCCCTTGTTGCTCCACATGGGAACCTTGCCTGACTTTGTGTCTCATATATGCAATGTTCACAAAAGTTGAATTCTAAACCAAATTTAGGAAAACCTTCGACCATAACTTTTCTTTGCATAGCTCTAAGTCCTTTTTCTCCAGTGTGTCCCATCCTCTCGTGCCATAGTCTAGTCGGGTTGATTTCATCATGTCTTGTCTAGTCAATTTGAACCAACTTAGCTCGAGTCAAATCGAGTTGTGTCGACATTGAGTCAAGTCGAGTTGCAGTAGATTTGATTTTAGGAGAAACGATGTTGTTGCATCCAATCGAGTCATCATTCCCTAACATATTGTACAGGGTACCAATCTGAACTCCGTTCATTAAGACAAGCGTACCTCTAACCATCTTGCATGAATCCTTCTGAAACAGAGTATGCATACCTGCATCACTCATCTTGCTGACAGATATCAGGTTTCTTTCCATACCAAGAATGTGTAGCACACCTGAAAGGGTCCTTTTCCTCCCATTCTACAGTGTTAGTCAGAATCTTCCCCATTTGATAATTTTGGTTGTCGAGTCGTCCCCCAAGAACACATCACCCCCATCATATCTTTCATATTCACAGAACCATTCTTTATCTGGTGTCATATGATAGGATACTCCTGATTCAATCAACCAAACATATTGATCTAACTGTGTATTGGTCGACACCAGGTACACATCACCTCCCTTGTCCGAGGTCATATTTCTCTCAGACGACTGCTTCTTGTCGGATCCAACACTAAATTTTGTTTCCTTTGAATTACAATAATTTTTATAATGCCCATCTTTACTGCATTTCTAGGATCTTCGCGTCGAATGAACTGGGGATTTAGATATGCCCTTCAACTTTAAATTTCTACCGGAGAATATGCCTTTATCTCTATCTATCAGTCGAACTCTCACTACTAGATCATCTTTGGTCTATCCTTTCATGTCCTTTATTCTCATTTCTTCCAACAATAGAGAAGAAACCATGTCCTCTAGCGCTAGAGTGGTTTTATTACTCCCAATATCCATGACTAAGATATCCCAGGAGTCTGGAAAAGAATATATAGGTTGATACACTTCTTCTCATCAGTGATCTTAATATCCATAGATGAGAGCTGGCTTAACATGATATTACATGCATTTAAATGCTCAGTCACCTTACTGCCATCACTCATCCTCAAAAGATACAGTTTCTTTCTGATAAAAAAAATATTTACCACACATTTCGACTAGTATAATATTCCCAGCATGTCCCATAGTTTCTTGGTCAAATCTTCACCTGAGACATTCAATAGCACCAAATCTGCACGACAAAGATGAATCATACTTCTTACTCTTCTTTTGAGTTTCTCCCATTCTTTCGTCGACATGTATGTCGGCTGGGTACCTGGATAGACTATTGTCCATTGTTTTTTATCTACAAGAATATCTTCCATTTTAAGCTTCCAAAGCTCAAAATTCTTGTTGATACTGAGAGGGGGGTGAATCAGTATCAAGTACAATTTAAAAACCTTTTTCAACTTATACTTAAACCATTCAATTATATCCAATGAGTAATGAACAATAGTATAAGAGTTACACCAATACACCACAATACACCATGCACAATATAAGAGAAATAATCAATAGTTTTTGTTCAAGGGAAGTAATGACTTCCAAAGGTAGCTACAACTTCCAAATGTAAAGGGAGGGATAAACCTCCAAGAGGAAGATACAATCCTCCAATATCAAGAGATATTTGAACTCTCTATCCTTT
>ML779079.1:1390726-1405032 GCA_009831015.1 Picea engelmannii | reverse complement strand
AAGGACCTGGCAATTTCTCTGGTGGACGTAGCCCACACTGGGTGAACCACGTAAATCTGTGTCTCTCTTGTATTGTGTGTCTTCTGTGTTTTGTTTCTGCATTTGTTTTATTTTATTGCTCCGCGGTCCTGTTTTCTAACATGGGCCATATTCTCTCAAGGAAATGGAAGAGAAAATGCTGAAGATAAAGTAGAATTTGAAGGCTTCCCAAGATAGAAAAAAAATCTATGCAGACAAAGGCAGAAACCACAAAGAGTTTAAAGTGGGTGATCATGTTTTCCTGAAGGTGAAAGCCAACAGAAGTTCCCAGAAGTTGGGAAGTTGTTCCAAGTTGACAGCCAGATTTTGTGGACCATTTGAACTCCTAGAAAGGATTGGACCAGTAGATTATATTCTTGTGTTTCCTGCATCCATGACTGTTCATAATGTATTTCATGTATCATTACTGAAGAAGTATATACTTGATGCTAATCATGTGATTGATTTGAATGTGGTCTAGGTGGAACAAGAAGGTTCTTTGCAAGTGCAACCTATGCACATACTGGACTAGAAGAGCACGCAACTCTGGAGTCGAGTCGTAAATATTGTAAAGGTTTAGTGGACCTATTACGGTACCAAGGATGCAATGTGGGAGCATGAAGATGCTATGCGTGCAAAGTACCCACATATTTTTGAAGATTTTTTAAATCTTATTGTTTTTGTGTAAAGAATTGCACTGAGGACACTGCAAAAATAAGGGGAGGGGATTGTAACACCCCAAGTCCAAGCCCCTGCTGAATTGTAATTATGGTTATAGGATGGTGAGCTAGATGCTAAGGCCAATGAGCCTGATTTTGTATATGTAAATACACACATATCATTAATAAAATTACACTATTGCGTGTAGACCCTCCACGAATAAAGATTTATGGGGGACTAAACTCCACTAGGTGGGTAAGGGGCTAAGTGTCTAAGAATAGGGGCTAAGCTAGAGGGCTTACCTCTAAAGGAATAATATTATATTATTATTTCCTAGAAGATAAGGTTTGATATAACCATGTTGTCTTAAGTTCCTGGGGGAAAAGGGGACGAGTGTTAAGTGGAGCTCATGTAGCTTCAGGGAGGCATGTGTCAATCTGGGGGCATGCAGTTTTAAGTGGGAAAGTAAGCTCACTACAGGAGACTCACTGATGGGTCTCATGATTCTCATGGCTATCATGGACGCTTCATCATTACGTCTGTACTCTCGCAAGGTTAGGCACCCGAGAAGAGAGCCACACTCCCCATTGATGCATGCGCGATTGTAACCTGCAGTTATTGGATGTCTCCCTGTGTGTTTTACCTGTGAAGCCCGATGCATTTGTGTTCTCCTGAGCCGTGTTGTTTCTTAGAGTTTGGTTGTTGGAACTTTCGGTGTCCATACTCATTTTTTGTTGCTGTCGTCACTCGTGTGCTAGTTGAATGTTGTTTTTGTATTGCTTAAGAGATGAATTGAAGAAGTAGGTTGTCATTCCTATGAGAATATCTCCCAAGTGAGAGAGTTTGTTGGGAAGTGAGTTATCCTGGAAGGGAGTCTTGTAGCAGCTACAGTACTCTGAGACTTTTGGTCCATCATGTTGCTGAAGCCCAAGGTAAGGGAGGTGTAGTAGCCAATGGAATTGTATTAGTGAAGGTGTACCCTCCTGGGTTGGAGCAGGCGTGTGGGGAATGAGGGTCTGTGGGTTGTGGGCATAAGTGGCTCCTATGATAAAAAGATCATTCCTGTTGTTTTGTGCAACTTCCTTGTTGTCCTTGCCAATCCTAGAATTCCCTTGCCCGGTGGAGTTTAGTCCCACCTCAGGGGTGACCCATTGCTGAGCGTGATGAGCAGTGTGGTCTAAGGCTAGGAGGTTTGTGGAAGTTCTGCACGCAGTTAGTGGTCATCTATTAAAATAGAAGTACCAATTTTGTGTTCGTTGTATGCTGTGTATTTGTATTTTCATTATAATTAATGAGTAATTCTTGTATATATATATATATATATATATGTTGCATGTATGTGTTAATGTTGCTTCCACATGAACATGTGTATGAGTAGAGTATTGATGTCTATTTAATTTCCTTAGATAGATATATATTTATAAGTGTGAATACGAGATGTTATCTCTATCTTCCAAATAAGTTTTATATGTGATTATTTCCGCAAAGTTACTTGGTGGCATGGCCTGGCTTGTTTTTTAAGTCTGAGAATGTCACATAAATGGTATCAGAGAAGTAAAGGAAAATTTAACATTGCTTCGGTAGCGTTACCCGACAGGGGTTGATGGTTGACGTCGAGCTTCACAGGGAAAACACATAGGGTGACGTCCAGTAACTACAGGTTACAATCATGCGTGCATCAGTGGGGGAGTGTGGCTCTCTTCCTGGGTGCCTAACCTCATGAGAGTATAGACTTAATGGTGAAGGATCCGTGACAGTCATGAGAATCATGAGACTGGTCAGTGAGTCCCCCATAGCGAGCTGACTTTCCCACTTAAAACTGCATGCGTCCAGGTTGACACATGACTCCTTGAAGATGCATGAGCTCTACTTAACACTCATCCCCCTTTCCCCCAAGACCTTAGGACAACATGGTTATATCAAGCCTTAGCTTCTAGTAAATAATAACATGATATTATTCCTTTAGATTTAATCCCTCTAGTTTATCCCCTATTCCTAGACACTTAGCCCCTTCTCCACCTACTGGAGCTTAGTCCTCCATAACTCTTTCTTTGTGGAGGGTCTACATGGAACAGTGTAATTTATTATTGATATGTGTGTATTTACATATACAAAATCAGGCTCATTGGCCTTAGCATTTGGCTTACCATCCTATAAGCATAATTACAATTCAGTAGGGGCTCGGCCTTGGGGTGTTACAATCCCCTCCCCTTATTTTTTCACTGTCCTCGGTGAAACTCTTTACACAACAACAACAAGATTTCCAAAATCTTCAAAAAGATGTGGGTACTCTGCCCGCATAGTATCTTCATTCTCCCACGTTGTGTCCTTAGGATTGTACCAGGTCCACTGAACCCTTACAAGATTTACAACTCGACTCCAGAGTTGCTTTCTCTTCTAGTCCAATATGCACATAGGCTACACTTGCAAAGAGCCTTCTTGTTCCACCTGGATCACATTCCAATCAATCACATGATTAGCATCATGTATATACTTCTTGAGAAATGATACATAAAATACATTATGAACAATCATGGATGCAGGCAATGCAAGCATATAAGCCACTGGTCCAATCCTTTCTAGGATTTCAAATGGTCCACAAAATCTGGCTGCCAACTTGGAACAACTTCCTAGCTTCTAGGAACTTCTATTGGCTTTCACCTTCAAGAAAAATGGTCACCCACTTTAAACTCTCTGTGGTTTCTTCCTTTGTCTGTATATATTTTCTGTCTATCTTGTACAGCCTTCAAATGTTGCTTAATATTCAACATTTTCTCTTCCATTTCCTTGAGCAACTTTGGCCCAACCACTACCCTATCAGCTGGATTGTCCCAAATTATTGGGGTGTTGCACTTTCTGACATAAAGTGCTTCAAACGAGCTCATCTTCAGTGATTCTTGATACCCATTGTTGCAGTCAAATTCTACCAAGTGTAGATAATATTCCCATTTAGATGGTTTTTCCATCACATACATGCTTAGCATGTCTTATATCACTTGGTTTACTATTTTTATTTGTCCATGTGACTCAAGGTAATAGGTTGTGTTGAAGTTTAGGTTCATTTTGAACCCCTCGAATAGTCCTCTCCCGAACTTTGAGGTAAACTTTGGGTCTCTGTCAGACACAATTGTCTTGGGAATACCGTGAAGTCATGCTACCTCCCTCATATAGATATCAACAATGTTAGTTTCCTTGTGAGTGATCTTCAATGGAATAAAATGGGCAGCTTTAGTAAGCTTGTCCACTACTACCATGATTGCATCATGCTACTTGCTTGTTCTGGGCAATCTTGTGATGAAATCCATTGTCACCACTTCCCACTTCCACTCAGGGATGGTTAACGGTTGTATCAAACCAACAAGGTGTCTATTCTTAGCCTTTACCTTTTGACATTCCAAGCATTTGGCAATAAATTGAACAACTTCCTTCTTCATGCATGGCCAATAATATTGTCTTTTGACCGCTGAAATTGTTTTCTGATATCCTGGGTGTCCCGCATAAGGTACATTGTGCATTTCTTTTAAAATCGCACTCTTCAGTTCAGAAGAGTTGCGTACATATACTATGTTTCTGTACAAGTGAATTCCACCAATTCCCAATTCGAAATCTTCATCCTTTTGCTGCATTTTACCTTGCTGCAATTTTGTTACCATTTCTATGTACCGCGAATCAACTTTTGTAGCCTTAGAGATTTTGCCTTGAAGATACGTATGATACATGATGATGGTTGTAGCATGTCCTTCATGCACTCTCCTGCTGAGTGTATCAACCACTTTATTCTCCTTTCCTTTGATGTGCTTGATATCAAAGTCATATTCACAGAGGAATTCCAACTATTTTCTCTGCCTACCATTCAATGTAGGCTGATCAAACAAGTACTTTAGACCATGATGGTCTATCATGAGCTCAAACCTCTTTACCATGAGGTAATGTCTCCATTTCTTTAGAGCGTGTACAATGGCTTCCAACTCCAAAATGTGAGTGGTGTACAGCCTTCCATGTTCTTTCATCCCAATGGGCAATTTCTCATCATAGGTGTCAAATAATTATGGATCATCGAACATAGGCTCCCCATTTTAATAGAACATTTCTATAATATCCTTCTCCTTCTCTCTCTCATATGCTCTAATCCATTCTGTTGGTGTCATTATTGTAGGCCTTTGGGTTCTCTATGGTTTACCATTGAAAGCAGATGTTGTTCTTCTGTAAGGGTGTCTTTTTGGGAGAAATACCATAGAAAAGTCGTACACTGGATTTTATAGGTGGTTCGACCACCTAACCTTCATAGAAGGTCCACAACATTTACATCCATGATAGCCTTTTGTTACAAGACCTGCGAAATTATTAATGTATACAAAGCATGTTAGCATCGAGGATCGAAACAATCACAATGAATTAAATATGCCAGAAAATATTGTTACATATATAAACAAATAAATAAACATGTAATTTACGAGAGAAAACTCCTAAGCCTATATAATCATGTGCGGTGTAAGAACATATGCCATACAATGTAAAACTCTTCTCTATTGCAATGGGTCTTGATACATTGTATACATGTATCCCTTCCCATAATTCCTTCAATTCATCTACCAATGGTTGTAGGTAGACATCCATATTATTAACTTTTCTTCTACCAAGGACTACCAGAGCCAACATAAGATGTTAATTCTTCACAGAAAACCATGGGGGTATATTGTTATTGATCACTACTATAGGCCAAACAGATAGCTGGTGTTTTGGAGGGAATATGGGTTGATGCCATCCATGGCTATGCTTAGTCGTAGACTTCGTACTTCATCCTTGAATTTTCTGGGCCATGTATCCTCTATATGCTTCATGGCTATTGAATTTGTTGGGATTCACATAACTCCTGACTCAATTCTATGCGAGGCATGCCATCCCTGCAACATAGCTAATTATTTGCAATGAAAGAGCCTTTGAATCCTTGGGATTATAGGCATGTTCCTAAATATATTATGAGGAGGACCATGTGATTTACCCTTTTTATTTGATTTATGATATCTTTCATGCCCACATTTCAGACATATCTCTTTGTCTACATATTGTCCTTTATATAGAATACAATCATTCGCACATTCATGATATGATATGTACTCAACACCAAATATTTTTAACATCTTCTTTGCCTCTTCGCAGCTACGGAGAAAGACATTATCACTTAGAAGAACCTTATCTTTGAATAACATGTAGTTAGTGATAAATAGAAATGTACAATGCCATTTAAAGTTCATAAAATCAATTGTGTTTAATGTTGATTGTGTGACAATATTTCTCAAATTATAAGACTTAATGATGGTCAGTTACCTCAATATTGTTGAGAAACATGTGTTTGACACATGCCAAAATTTTATTTCAATTTGTACAGTAACATTGTTGTCCCTAGTTGGGTAGACTTTGATCGGATAGGTCCAAAGAGAGGGGTGGTGGAAGCATATTTCATAGTTTTGAATTACGTATCAATGATATGAGCATCATCCCCTCGTTCATTGTTCTGGAATGCATATAACGACATTGTCTCCATAGAAGTTGTATCTTGTAAATAGCCATACATACCAACCTCTATTTCATTGATTCCATTGCCAACTTGTGACGAACTACTATTGCTATAGTCATTCCTAATTGGTGAATTTGGACGTAGTGGGAATTGAATAGGTGGTTGATCCAACCATTTTTGGTATGCTTCCTCTCTGAGTTGTGATCTTATTGCAGTCTTCTCTCAATTTGACATCATAGTGGGGTGCAATAGAAGATTATAAGTAGATCACTCATCATCATAATGCCAATTTAAAAAATATTGAACATTAGTACATCGATGATATTAGTAAGCACAATGTAATTGGTTTATTTAAATCACATTATACCCAACATTTATTATTACCGTCACTGACACAAGATTGTGGACGGAAGATGGCATGCTACTATTGACAATGTAAAGTGGTTGTCCATTTTCACCCACCAACTGCTTACGGTATAATGCTCCTGAGAAGAGATTTTGACGTTTTTGAATTGGTGGAATATTATCTGCATATGAACTCAATTTTGAATCAAGATCTTGCAAATTTGGATACATTTTTATTCATATTGACAAGGATAAAAAAAAATTCAATTAGATACTCGAAATATAAATAAAATCTGAACTTACTAGAGATGGAAAGGGAGAACTTCGTGATGGACTTTGAGCAATATGGAACAGGCTAGAATTTGAAGAATTGGCCATTTGATATTATAAGATTTTCTCCTTGAATTTGACCAAAATCAACAATAAATTTTTAAGAATAAGGTGACTTTAAGCAGAATATGTATACTATGGAGTATTGCAAGTCATGTGGATGCATCCTCAAAGATAATTTAAGATGAATATACTATTTTGTGTGTAAATAAAAATTCAGATAACTTGGAAAGAATAATGGTGCACTTATTTAAACTACACACACCAATGCATATATAAAAATATAAAGCACCTTTGACGTTTATTTACAAGTCACACCGGTTCGTAAATAAATAAATAAAAATTATCTGATATCGGAGCTCCAAAAATTTTAAGTGCATCGGTGCATTGTATAACAAAACACACCAGTGCGTTATATTAATAGATGCACCGAGGTTTCAGAAAACTCAAAAAAAAAGAGCGACTTTGTTTTTTACAATTGAAAAATGAGCAAGAATTTAAAATCTAATTTCATAATGTAACGACCCCTCTATTACGACAACAAATAGTGATGTACAAAAGGTGTATATATATATATATATATATTTGCATTAGGAAATTAAAATTGTCACAACATAATTAATAACATCTCCAACGACACATCATCATAATTAATAATAACACACATCAACACAGTAATATAAATAACAACACATGATCAACACATAAACATAAATAGTGATGCAATTCAACACATCAAGATCAACTGAAGCAAAATACTAATAATGATCAATGATGTCACTGAATTTTTAAAATAACTACCCGCCCCAATCTATCCTGCATGGTTAGGACCTCCAAGACAAATAAGAAATGCTCAAATCCAAGATTCATCTGATTGACTTTGACCATTTACGGTCTCAGGATTGGCGGCTGTTTTGAGGAACAAGAAGGTGTCTACATCTCTTAACCAATCATAGCATCAACATTTAAGACTAGACATTCTCGTTGAATAATTAATTCAATCATTATCTCAAGAATCGAACAAATTTGCATATGACTATAATGACCCACTTGTTTAATGATCATTCAATTAAGTGAATACAAGGGAGGTAACATTAATATAACGCCAATTACATTGCCAAATTAAACATGTAAATTAAATAATGTATCCCCTAAGAAAAAAGGGATGAACAATCATTATGTCATGATCTACCAAATTTTCTATAACTAAATCAAGATTCTTCACTGTTAAAAAAATACATACAAGCAATTTCATCTCCTCCCTTATACAAGGTTGCGCACTAATTATACAACAATAATCAATAATTAACTAACAATAATAATCAATGTTTCAAGAGGTTTCAATTATTGATCGATGCCGTGATACTTCGATGAATTCAAGGTGCAATTTTTTTATACCATGAACAAATCCATGCCTTGCATCTCAAAATCGATGGCTCATACCCTAATAATAATTGGGGCTCGCTCAGAAGGATGGGCGCATTCCAACACACTAGATTGAAGCATCAAACCCCTTGGCTAGATTTTGAGGCGATTGGATTCAATTTTCGTTGATGTGCCAATATGCCACAGAGGAAAGGAGTCCCTTCTCAAGCCAACAAAACCTTAAAGTGATGCGCAGGGCCTCCTTCGATGCTACACTTTTAAAGGAAGCCCTTACACAGGCCCCTTTCGACACAACGCTCACGGGATTAGTTGAAACCTAAACCAAAATGCAAACTAGAATTTGGATAGGATAACTAACTCGTTCAACCTGTAAGTAGTACGGGTTAAGAGAGAATACATCTAGATTGTGTTTAGCGCAAAAGGCAAGAGATGGTTAATTAGCAATATGCACATACAAGTAAGCTATCTAGAATCTAGAATTTTCAAATATAATTATCTAGAATCTGTCGCATTTTCAAATATACCTAAATTGACCTATTGATACATGCTTAATATTATCGATTCTATATTTATATAGATTCTGTCCCATTTTCAATATACAAGAATTTATTTATCGATGCATGCTTATTAGTATTGACCCATTCTATCTAAGTAAGGAGAATCTTATGGATAAATGACCAAAAACTATGTTGTTGGTTCAACATCCTTCCATGAGGATTCAGTATTAAATCGAGATTCCAGGTAGCAATAAAACAACCTCGACATATAAATTCTCTTCCTTCTCGTTGTTAGTAGAATACGTATAAATTGCAAATTATAATAAATAAAAGCAATAACACTACCATTATTTTTCAACATAATCATGATCCAATTTAATATTCTATTACTCAATAATAACAGTAAAATACTATGACCACCGTACTGAAGTTGTTGGAGGTAAGTTTCAATTGGAGTTGTACTTTGTCCTTCCTTGCTTTCCAATCCCAAGAATTCACCGGTACCTCCCATCCAACGCTAGGGGTACTCTTCTTCCCCCTTAGCCCCTCGAGCTGGAAAGGGGCCACGCACACAAAACCAAAAATCCTCTATCTCTGAGCTTTCCTCGCAAGGTAGAGCCACCACTCTCTCACAAGATGGGTATCCCAAATCTCACAAGTAAAACCAGTCAAAAATAATTCGATAGCATAACTTTACCAATAAATAGTGTGATCCCTTTCCCTTCTAGACCATTTTCTTTATACGAGTTTCCTAACTGACACCTCCCCCAAGTTTTACAAGTAATTCCACATTTTATTTTAATTAAGGTCAATTTCCCTCACATTTTCTAAAAGTGCTCCTTAAACCACTCCTAGTTGTCTCTTTATTCCCCATATTCTCATTTAATGACTGACGCCTTACTAAATATGAGTTGAGTTAAAATAAGATTCCTCTCTAGTTAGACTAGTGTCAATACCAGGGATGATTTTAGGGGCTAAATTTCTCTCATGGGCTAATTTTCCATGGTTTTTTCTGAAAACAAGATTCGCTATTTTAAAAATGATTCGCCCAAATTCTATAGGATAAAATTATTTTACCTCAAAAATCGCCAAAATTTTATAAAAACTATATAAAATACTTATAATTTGAATATTTTTACAAAAATATCGCTAAACATTTATAGTTGACATATGAAGGATTAGTAAGATTCGCCGAGGTTTCTACATTTTAAATAAATTTCCATCCTTAAAATCATCCCTTTTCAATACATATATAAAAAAAATAATCAAATCACAATCATCAACATCATCATAAAAAACCCATAGGCGAAACAAATAACCATGTACTATAACCGGATCACTTGCACACAAGTGTCCTCAAAGAATATGTCGATAACATGTGCTCGCAAGAGCGAGATGTTACACATAAAGTCATTTAAATAGTAAAAATATATTCACTGTTTCATTATTTTACCAAAATTTACAATGGAGAGATTTGCAAGAAAGCCATACCAGAGAGCACTATGAAGCAACATAATACTTTGGAACAACATGATTATTCAAAATATTGGAATCTGAAGGTTATCGTGATTCATTTAAAACCCTTTTCATAAAATCTTTCCTGGGTATTAAGTTATTCATTATTTTATTATTTTACTGAAATTTACAGGGGAGAGATTTGCAAGAGAGACATACAGGGGAGCATCATGGAGAAATAGATCAATAGTTTGGAATATGAGACTTATTCAGAAGATCAAAATTTGAAGGGTATGGTGATTCATTCAAAACCCTTTTAGAGCAACAAAATTATTCAGAAAATTAGAATTTGAAGGGTTTTATGATTCACTCAAAACCCCGCATAGTAAAAAATTTAAATTTTACTATTGATTTTAATAAATTTTTTTTTTTTACAATTTGTATCTTTATTTTTATTTAATTCAAAAATAAAAAATAAAAAATAAATCATACATACCTTAAACCCTTGCTTCTTCTTGCTTACGTGACTACAAAATTTTACGTTAGAGTCTAACTCCCTCTATCACTTCATAATTACAACTTTTCATTTTAGACATTTTAGATTTAATGGGTTTATGTTTCCATATAAAAGGCGTTTGACATGTGATGCATTAGATCCAAACCCTTTCAGCCCTGTCACATTTTTTTTTAAATTGTTTCCAGTAATTGGTGCACCTAATTGAATCTAATGCACAAATAGGATTTCAGATAAAACACACCAGTAATGCTGCAACATAATTAAAAAACTTCATTCATCAATGAGTAATTTTATTTGTTCATGGTATTTTTTGAATTTTCGTTTTTTTTTTTTTTTTTCTATTAAAGCAGTGTTGATAACATACATATCACACCATTATAATTTATAGTTTTTAAAAAATTATTTTTGATATCGGTGAGTTTCATATATGGAACACACCGGTGCTATTATATTATGAAAGTGCATCGAAAAAAAAAATTGCAGAAAATTATGTGATTTATTTATAAAATATATTTAATAGCTTGTGTATTGAATGGTACATGATATGTTTTGATAAAAAAATGTGTGATAATAGTTCAAGTAACAAAAATTTTGATTGACACAATGATAACACATCCAAAAACGTAAAAAATGCAAGTTCTTTGTAAATTCTATACAAAATTCAGATGTTTGAACTATATGTATTGGTTAGTGTGTGTCCTATGGAGCCATAAAATGAGGAATATCAATAATATGCTTTGTGATCTAAGTGTAGAAGAGCGTAAAATTTTGATGAAAAAATTGCAAAAGGAAGAATTAGGTGAATGACAAAATTATATTCAATATGAATTCTTTTTTGAACTTTCATTAATAATATACTTAAAAATATTAGATACCATATTTCAAACAATCTATTAATTCACATATGTTTAATGTTCTACAGGAACCAACAATGAAATAACAGAATGTCGTCCTAAGAATATAAAAACTATAGAAGATGTAAATGATGATGATTTGGTCCTTAGCTCATATGGAGTGGTGCTTGAAGTTAATGAAAGGGGGAATTGTTTTACAAAACTATGAGGGATATAGTGGAATGAACGTATAGACGTACTTCCATTTACAATACAAAAAACAATACAATGATTCCAAGAACCAGGTTATATCTAAACTATAGGAAGTGTTTCCAGAGCAATGGTCAATAAGACTTGTCAGACTTGCAATAACAAAAACATACAAAAAAAAAAGAATCATTCAAAAAGTAATATTCCTAAAAATGTTTTTCTAGAATATGTATATATTATTACAAACTATTCATTCATTAATATCAATTTTTTTATATTTAGTTTTCATATATCAATATAAAAATAGTTTATTGTCATGTTAATTTTTTCAAGAAGATTATGAAAATCCCAAAGGATCAACGAGCTGATATCCAAAATATGCCAGTAAGAATGTCGAAAAAAGTGTATAAGGAGATGGTAAAAGAAATGGACAAAATTGAATCGCAGGAGGAGCCATCTCAACAAAATGATTCAAATGTATCAAATAATTGAAATTTTCTATTAGGTACATATAAATAAATAATTTATCATTAAATATTAATTTTCAAGTATTTTCTTGCAGAAAAGAAAAGAAAATGGAACCCATTCAACACACAAAATAGGACGACAAGGAAGAAAAATGGTTGATAGCAAAGTTTGTGAGTAATTGTTATTTCCTTATAACATAAACTTAAGATTTCATTTTTGTATATTTTAATTTGCTTTATAACAACCATCCTTGAATGTCTTCAAACAGGTGCTAACATATAAAGAACAGTCATCGCAAGAATTGATTGACATTGGGTTAAGTAAGGGTTGTGAGTATATGTTAGCATATCAAAAATGAATTGTGGAATTTGTAAGTATCTTATGTTTTTTTACTTATCTCATTTTATAATTAATGGAACAAAAAAAATATTTTATATTAAATATATGATTTATTATGGGGTATAAAACTTGCAGGAAACAAAGTATGGAAATGTGACAGCAGAAGAGTTGTTCACAGAAGGAATGAGATTTGGTTTTGAAAAAATGCGTATCATTTAGGACTCACTTCTTGCTATGGTATGTCGCTTTTCAATCTACATTCATGTATCTATTTATTTCAATTTTCATTATTCTCACCAATGTAGATACACTCATTACACTTTATTTTTATTTTTGTAGATAGAATCATTTGAAGAAAAGGACAACAATCGAGACAATCAACAAAACATTCGACCAAATAACCCAAGTCATGGAAGTAGCCTGATCACTAACAACAGTTCCAATGAAGAATGATGATCAATATATTTGGATATCAATGCAAGCTATTGTCTTTTTTGAAATAATTTTCTATGAAAATTAGACATTTTGTTGAATGTAAAGGACATAGTGTCCCAATTGAAAGACAAGGGGTTACCAATAAGTGTTAATCGATTTTCTATGACAAAGAGACATTTTTCATATATAATAAAATATGTTTTATTTTATTCTTTTGTGTTGTCCAGTGTTGTTGTGAAATGTTACATTGTTGATTAAATATATGGATGATTAAATATTATAATGAATAGATGCAAAATATGATGATATAACAAATTAATCCAAACATCATATCCACGTGCACTAATCAAAATTTAATTTATATGAATATTATTATAAAATATATGTCAATTTTTTTATGAACAATGGAATTAAAAAATAACAATAAGTGTGCACTGTCACAAGTCGGTGTTTCTAAAAAGAGAAAATGACAACCATTTTGTTTAATAATAAACGTCACTGGTGCGTTTCAAGATAAACTGCATCGGTGTCGTATTTAAATTCGCACAAGTGTTGATATAAAGGAACCGAAACCGATATTAATACTATTTTAATCAACAATTATAATAATAAAAAACCTTTATCAATTTAATTAATAAACACACCGATGCTTGTGTCGACCAATTTTCTATGACAAAGAGCCTATTATTCATATATAATAAAATGTGTTTTATTTTATTCTATTTTGTTGTACAATGTTGTTGTGAAATGTTACATTGTTGATTAAATATTATAATGAATAGATGTAAAATCTGATGATATAACAAATTAATCCAAACATCTTATCCACATGCACTAATCAAAATTTAATTTCTATGAATACTATTATAGGATATATGTCAATTTTTTTTATGAACAATGGAATTAAAATAGAACAATAATGTGCACTATCACAGGTCGGTGTTTTTAAAAAGAGAAAATGAAAACCATTGTGTTTAATAATAAATATCACTAGTGCATTTCTGTTGGATTACTGAGAGGGGGGGTGAATCAGTAATAACGTAATTTTAATCCTTTTTCTTCAAATGTTATATCAATGTAGAATTATTATCCAATAATGAGCAGTAATAAATAAGCAATGAACAAATGAACAATCATACACATACACAGTAAACCAGTGTTTTACGTGGAAACCCAAATCGGGAGAAAACCACGAAATGCTTTTTCTTATATGTCTTGAAGAATTACATTCATTGGAAGCACCAACTTCCTTTGTTTTCCAGCTACAACTGGAAGGAGGCTCCAACCCCCTAGTT
>ML779079.1:1336837-1390626 GCA_009831015.1 Picea engelmannii | reverse complement strand
CATTCTCATCAAGGAAAATACATATTATATTACATCAATCATCAATCAATCAATCCTTTGACATCAATCAATCACTTGACATCAATCAATGACATCAATCAATCAAACCATTGGCATCAATGACAACATGATCCAACAATTTCAAGATAAAATGCACCAGTGTCGTAATTAAATTCACACCAGTGTTGATACAAAGTAACCAACACCGATATTAATACTATTTTAATCAACAATTATAATAATAAAAAACCTTTATTTGTGCGTTTAATTAATAAACACACCGATGCTTTTGTATCACACTTACACCTCGATGCATTATAAATATCATGCATCGATAGGGTTTGTTTTTTAACACACCAGTGATGGTATCATAGATTCTCCCAATGTCTTCTTCTTATTAAATAACCAATGTGTTATTACTTATAAGAGCATCGGTGCCCCAATATTTTTTGGACAACCCCAATGCTTTCTTGTAAATGTAAGCACCGATGCTTGGTATCATAGATTCGACCGGTGCATTGTTTTTATGAAAGAACCCATGCATTATTGTGTATAAAAGCACCAATGCCCCAATATTTTAGGACTCGCCCTGTGATTTTGGTGTAATGTAGGCATTGGTGCTTTATGTTTGGGAACGCACCGGTGTGTATATACCATGAAGTACATTGACTAGAAAAACATCTGCTACAACCTCCACCTGCCCAATTTTTTTTATTTATAATGAAGTTCCATTACAATCTCTGCAAAAACATCTGCTACCAAAAATGGATGTTTTTGCGGAGGTTTTTTTGACATTTTTTTCCAATTCCGTAACACTAAAAACCTTCGCTATAACCTCAGCTAGAGGGTGTCTTCCTTGTATTGTTCACACACATAACTCTTCAACTTGATAATATATTTATACTAATTTTTACAATGGTTTTGTTTCCCATAGAAATATCAAAACTATGGTATAATCCCATAGTATTTTTCTTGACCATGTCAAAAGAATGTTTCATACTTCCTTATTACCAGAATTTCACATTCTTGTAGTTCAACACATAGTTATTGTTGCTTCATGTAGTTCAACACGTAGTTACCAGAATCCCAAGATTTTGTATTTGAGTTGCTTCCTATATTTCAACACATAGTTACTGAAATCTCTAGCTCCTGTAGTTTAGTTGTTTCCTTTAATTCAACATGTAATTACCAGAATCCTTAGTTCCTATAGTTCAACACATAATTACCAGAATATCAAATTCTTGTAATTGATTTGCTTCCTTTAGTTTAACACATTATTACCGAAATCAAAAACAATTGTAGTTGAGTTTCTTTGAATACTTGAAGGAAGATGAATGGTAAGCTTCCACTTGGATCCCTCACATGTTGATCTTGCTTGTCCTTCTCTAACTCCTATTGAAAAATATGTTGGAGACAAACATGCTTACATCTATACTACTTTAGGAACTCTTTGAAAAACATACATTAATCAACCAATGACCTCAACAATACCTCATCAATACTACCATATCAGTAGTCACTTTGACATAAATGGCATATCACTATCACACCCACAACGTCTTTGACACCAATGACAACATTTTCTCAATAGATTTAAACTCTTTAAACTTACTGAAAACCTCATATTTCGTCCTCAATAAATACAACCATGTTTTCCTAGAGAAATCATCTATGAAGGAGACATAACAAAGAAACATCCCTAGTGATGGAACTATTAGAGGCACAAACACATCACTATATATCAATTCCATAATCCCTTTTTCCTTTGTAGCTCCAGATGGTAATCTCATATGATTATGTTTTACATAAATGCAATGTTCACATAAATCAACTTCTAAAGAAAAATCAAGGAAACCTTTGACCATACCTTTGTTAGGAATATCTAAAAGTCCTTTTTCCTCAATATGTTCCATGCTCTAGTGGCATAACATGGTTGGGTCAACTAGATGAGGAAGAGTTAAGTCAATCACAATCAAGTCACCATCAAGAACAACTATACTATTGCATCTAGTCACATCAAAACTCCGCAATAACTTGTACAGGGTTCCATTCTGAACTCCTCTCATCAAGACCATCTATCCCCAAACCATATTGCATGGCTCCTTCTCAAATACAATGTCAACACTTGCATCACTGATTTTGTTGATATATATTATATTTCTTTCCAAACCTGGAATATGTATCATGCTTGGTGGGGTTCTACTCCTCCCATCACAGTCATAATCTACCTCATTCAATTATCTTGGTTGTCAAATCATCTCCCAATAATACATCTCCTCCTTTAAACTTCTCATATTGACAAAACCATTCCTTGTGAGGTGTCATATGAAAATATGCACCTGATTCAATCAACCAAACATCATGATCTGACTATGTACTGGTCGATGAAAAATACACATATCCTCCTTCGTCTAAAGAAGTTTGTATTTCATTCGAATACTTATCATCATATACCTTAATTTTCTCAGTCACTTTCAACTTGCATTTTGTTTTTTAATTCCCTACTTTACCACACTTCCAATATATTCTTATCGACTGAACCAAGGATTTATATATACCCCTAGACTTAGACTTTCTACCAAATAATTTACCCTTTCCTCCATCGATTGGTCGACCTCTCACCATTAAGACATTTTTGGTCAATCCTTCCATGTTCTTCTGTTTCATTTCTTATGA
The DNA here is from genome assembly GCA_009831015.1 of Picea engelmannii. Classification (NCBI taxonomy): domain Eukaryota; kingdom Viridiplantae; phylum Streptophyta; class Pinopsida; order Pinales; family Pinaceae; genus Picea; species Picea engelmannii. The sequence continues at coordinate 1,387,950 of ML779079.1, read as the reverse complement.
TAGTAAATATGCCACCACATATTAAGTGTTATTGTGGTTGAATTGATCCCAATAGGCATGACTGGGACATCCCGTGAATCTAGTAAAGAACACAACATATTGATGCATTTATCCTCCTTAGTGATTTTAATATCCCCAGACAATAACTGACTTATCATAGTATTTAATACATTCAAGTTCTTTGTTACTGAGGTACCATCACTCATCCTCAAAAGGTACCATTTTTCCCGAGGAAATGACTTGTTTACTAGGGATTTCAATTTGTACAAGTTCCCCAACTTATCCCATAGTTTCTTTGCAGTGTCTTTTCTTGAGACATTCAACAATACTAAATCTAAAAGACAAAGTTGAATCATACTCTTTGTGTTCCTATCAATTTTCTCCCAATATTCCTTTGACATTCCTATTGGAATTGTTTTGGGATTCACAGTGACCCATTGTTCTTGATATACAATGAGATATTCCATTTTAATCTTCCAAAGCTCAAAATTCTGGTCGTTAAACTTTTCAATATCAATCATATAACTACGTGCCATTATTTCAAGCACAAATCACTTCCTTAAAACCCTCATTGGACCTAGGTTTAGCATAGATCCAAGAATGATTTTAACCCTTGGCATTAAATTCATCCCCCTGAAGCCAATATATTCTCTTATTCATATTTACTCCAATACAATATCTTCTAAAATTTTCTCTAATACAATATGTAGAGAATCTAAATCAAATAGGAGAGAGAAGATAGAATTAAAGAAAAAGTAATCAATGGAAATCACACATATTACACAAAGATTTACCCTAGAAAGAATTAAATAGGAAAACATGAGGAAAACCAATAATTCATGAATGACTCCCACTCCTTCATTGTCTTATCCATTCACCGAATAAAAATTTACATGATTAACCTTGGTCCACACCTATGACACAATTCATCATCCTACTCCCTTTCTTTATTACAAGAACAACTCTATAGCGATTTGGCTTACATATTCATGACCATTCAAGAATTCCAACTCTCTATTTCACTAAATATTAGACAATATTACATAATTCCATATTTGTAGGCATCTACAACATGTAAAACCCTAATTCATGGTGCCCAAAACTATTACAGATCCATGAATATTATTTTCTTTGATTCTGTGAATCTTGATATTTTGTTTTAACAAAAGTTTTATGATGCATACCCCCTACCTCTGCCTCGGCAGGGTCCATTGACCTCCTAGTCTAAGGATCGTTCCTCATCTCTTGATGATCCAAAATGGCTCTTTAGTTCCCTGTTGGAACCTTCAATAACTCCATAGATCCTTTTGTTGGCTCCCCACCTGCGCGAACAAGCACAAGGTGTGAGATTCCCCTCCATGTGACCACCGATGGTGACCACAGGCCTTATCAAAAGGAGCTTCACATTTTGGGACTTTGGGACTTCTGCATGCAAGCCACCCTTGACTCCTATTTCCCGAATCCCCGATTTACCAATCTACGATCCTTCGCTCCTATCGATCGACGACTGCGATCCTATCGCAATTTCGTGATTTCAGGACTTTCAATGCAATGTTGTCCAACTCTTCCAAACCCTGAAATCTGAAATAAGAGCCTAGCGCTTGCTAGATCCTACCTTATCCTCTGTCCATATGACCCCTGCTATGACCTGGGGCCAAACCTCAAATAATTTAGGGACTTCGTGACTCGCGAAGTCGAAAGACTTCTCACCTCAGATGTTTCGGTACCCGAAATGTTGAAATGTTGATGCATCGGATCGACGACCCACAACCTGAATCGATCCAACAACTCAGAGTCTTTTTGTGATTTCGTGTTTCGCGAGTTTCACAAACTCCACCCTTTGACTTCCTTCGACAGTGAGTCAATGAAATGTTGTCTACTCTCCATGTGTCCTTTCCGATGGACAGTCCAGATGATTTTGTGAACGTCCCTTTTGTGATTTTTCTCCTCTTCTCCTTGCAAATCTTCCGGTGTCCGGTTCCATGAACACCCTGGATATGTTGCCACGTGTCCTCTTTCAGATCTATGGTTGTTGTTCTCTTCGGTTGTTCCGTCTTCGGCGATCTCAGATCTCAACCTCCTCCTTCACGATTCTCCTGGAGTGCTTTCTCTCAGAGTTTACGATCTCATGCCATGCATCCTTTTTTGGATCTAATGATCCAGATTTCCTCCAACACTTTAGGCTTCGAGAGTTTCAACTCCTGTGAACTCATTCCTCCCTGAGTGATTTTACCCGAAATATGTGGATTTCTGCCACATGTCCTTCCCGACGATGAATGGCCCCAAATGACTTCAGGACTTCAGGACTTTGACAAGCCCATTTCATTGTGCATGCAAAGGGTTAACGTTCATGCACTTTACCTTGATCCAATGGCTATTGGTCCATGCGCTCAGATTTGATGGTCCAAATCTTATCTTCTCCTGTGCACTCTTCTGGGTGCTTGGACGTGAGATTCAATGGTCCAGATCTTCTCCCTTGTAGCAGATCTGATGGATGTTATGCTCCTCCTCCCGAGCTTTGGCTTTCTTCCTGACCTAGAAGATTTCCAATGTTTCAAAGGCTTCAACCTTTGATTCCTCTGCGAGACATGTGACCTTGGGTCTCATTTGCGTTCTGAAAATGATATATCTCCTGAGATTTCGAACTTGAAAGATTTTGCTCCTCTGCACACTCCTTATGCTCTGACTAGCCTTCAGATGGTTATCTTTGAACACTCCATCCAAGTCTTGGCCTAGTGCACTCCTTGCACAGATCTTCGTCCAGAGTGTTCAACAACTTTGTATCAACCCTTTCACTCCTGGAAGGGATATAAGTGCCCTCTTGGTGACTCATGCTCAAGCACTCCTTGCTGAGTCGACAGAGTATTCAGTAACTCTGAGGCTCTTCTTGAGTCTGTAAACTATCCTGGTGTGCCCTCTTGACACATTCTCCTCTGAACTCGACAGAGAGATTCAGATGCACACTCCTTGGGCTAGCTACAAAACTCCCAATGTTCTGTTGTGCACTCCTTGCACAGCCTAAGGAACCCAGAATGATATTACAACTCAAGCAAAGATAGAGAAATATATATTTCTACTGTAAATGAAACTTATCATACATCTACAGTATTCATTCATGAAATTCATAAGCACATGAACAACAATATGCAGGAAAAACTGCTTTTCTATTATAACTGTGTATCTATACAAATGATTACAAAGACTGGACTGCAACCGAGTCTCATATTTCTCAATCTCTCTCTTAGAACTTCTAAGACCTCTTAAGGCCTCTCTACCTAACCTGAGATCTCTCTCTCTCAAATATCCTCCTTTCTTCTTTTTTCTACTATTACAAAACGAGGGCTCTATGAGCTTATCCTCATCCATCGCCTTAGTTCCATCGATATCTCAGAGCGGCACCATACCTCTATGACTACATGCCATAAATGGGTGTCACAGACCTGACTATGATTTGGACTAGTTGCAGGCAACCATTAAAGGCAACCTCAACCACTACCTGTATAGAGGCATGGCCAAATCTTACAACTTTACAACATGAATAATCTGTATTGGATCATATTCCAAAAAGTTTAAAGTGGGAGGGTCAGTGCCTCTCTCTTTCTCCATGAACACGTGCTTAATGTGTATTTTGGATGGTGTGTTGTTGACATGGACAGAAGCTCATGCATCATACTCCCCTACTAGGAAAATCATGATATCTTGCTCATGAACTCCTTTCCTCCAGTGTTGAAATCCACCTGGATCCCAGACTTTCCCTTGGAGCTATCCTCTTGCTCCTTTCCAGCTATGTTATTGTTATTGCTGCTTCTACATCTTCTTCTTCTTCTTCCCTGCTACTAAGGTAGGCTCTCTTCTGTTCATCTTCCCTTTGTTGAATGCTTCTTGCGTTGACCTCAACATCAACCTTCTTATCTCCTCTTCTCTATCACCTCATCCAACTGCTCCAGTGGCTAGCTATTCTTATGTAGTCTTCTCTGCTACACTCCCTTCTTCTCAGTGGGTAGATCAAATCGATCCCCCTTACGATTTTCTCCATTTATTGTGGCCTTAGCTTGCCACCCTGCTGCAGACTTCAGTCTTTCAATCTCATCATTGAGCTGTTGCTCAACTTTTTCCTCTGACAGAATGGCTCTTGTCATCTCTTCTTGTGTTGGTTCAATTCCAACTTCTTACAGTTTCTCCCCAGGCTGGTATGATCCTCCATTTGCTTCCAACTTATCCTATTGGATGTGAAATATTTTCACCATGACCCTTGTCTCTAGGGCTTCCAATTACTCATACATATCAACAAGGTCTATGTTCTATGATTCTCTTTTTGTTGCAGGCTCTAGTGCTGCAACCATCTCTATTTCAACTTCCTAGCTAAAAAAATTGAACCATCCTTCTAAATTCTCTTCTCCTTGGGCAACTTCTGATATATGCTCCTTCATCATGACCGTCACCATTGGCTGTCCCTCTTCTATTGTTGCATCTGCAACACATGCTCTGGACTCAACTAGGCTATCTGGTAGGTGTTAGCACTTTGTAAATTCTGTCCGGCTGAATAGACAAATGACAGAGGTAACTATTTCAACCAGCTTTAGATCTGAGGCACTAGCCTTCTCAACTCAGAGAGGGCTCTCTTGTGTCACTTGATATATCTATGGAAATCAGTGGCTAGATTTGGTTTGTTTTGGGGATTTTTAATAAAGTTGCTGGCAAAGAAAGGGGGAACATTATGGGCTATGGAGTCAAAATTTTGAAAGTGAAAGAAAACAATGCATCGACTGATAGAACTTTCCAGAGGACAAAGGCTAGATAAGGCGATGAATCTGAGATATTCTTGAAATAAAAAGGTGTGTAGGAAGATGAATAAAATAAATAACTACATCATAGAATTATTGAAATGAATTATGAATAAGTTAAGAAGACAATCACAGAGTTTAAATTGCTTAAGACAAGAGTGTCACAAGATAAATTTTGGGCCTTTAAACTCTCCAATTTAAACAGAAGAAAATGTAAATGAAATGACAGGTTACAGGAAATACATACAATGAAAGGAAACAAAGCTTATAACACCACCCATTAGAATCTTTTCATAGAGACTTCAAAATCTTCTGCATTTATATTCAATTCAGATTCAGAAAATTTACAAATAGTGTTCGATACAACCAAAAGGTGCTCTTGCACTTCCGCCAACATTAATTGATTCAAGTCTCTTAGTACTTATACAATTTGATAAAAAATAACTAAAACTGAAACATTTCAGCTTTTGTAACAGTTTTGAATGTCAATTTCAGTATACGAAACGATTTACAATAATTAGCAAAAAAGAAATGTTTCAACATCATGAACAATCTCTCTGACTGATGACTGCTTCTGCGCCATTTGTTCTGCTCTGTGATTCTGTTGGATATGCAAGATTGGTGACAACTGGAGATCACCTGTTGGTTCTAGGGATGTTGTACTTTGTCTTACCCAATCGCACGAGTTCTTTCCATTGCGCATCAGAGGGGATTTCGTAATCCATCATTTATTTAATCAAAATTTCCAAGTCAATGCATGTAGCATAGGACATGGTTGGCATGCTGAATTTCAATGTTTTGAACTTGTTTAGAATTTCAAAATCAGTAGCTAAATGTTATACCAAGCTAGGGCCTTTCATACTTTCTTCCATATCTTCAAACCTAGAATGGTCCATCCTGCACTGCATGAGGAGAGTGTGATAATATTCCTGATTGTATAATGAGCCTTTACCGTCCCAAAATGAGGGGAGACATTTAGCAAACAATTATTCAAAGGCATCTTTAAACTCTTGTATGTTGTGCTCCATTTGCACAGCTTTGTTCTGGACCGATTTGAGCAGGTTTTTCTTGGCAATGATTCTCCTTTCTGAAATGATTAATGCAGTCTTGTATTTCACACCGATGGTTTGAAGATCGACAGTTGGTATAGCATTCAGTAAGTCGATAGCATTTTGGGCCCATTCCGAGGGCTTCTTTGCTAACAGTTCATTTACAAGAGTGCATCTATTCCAAGCTGTAGCAGCCATGTTGTCTTTTTCGTTGATAAAATTCAGATAAGTTCTGAACTTAACAACCTCCGCAGCAATCACGTCCCATATTACATGTTTGGCTCCCTGCAATAGTGTTTTTCCCTTCAATCTGGTTTTTATCTTTTTCACTCTTTCCTACAGGTCTTGGTTCTCTCTGTGGAGTTGAGCCAATTTCTCATCCTTCACCTTCATCTCCTGCTTCAAAGTTTCTAAGTTTCCTTTGAGACTCTTGATCTCACCTGTTTTCAATCTCACCTATGACATAGCCTGAACTAATCCCTGAGCACTTGATCCAGCCTCTACATTAGTAAGCACAATAATTTCCATACCTGATGTCGTTGCCTGCATTTGTGACCAATTTTCTTTCTCTTTCTCCAATTGCAGTACCTTAGCCTTATAGTCTAGTGCCTCTTGTCTGAAGGTTTCCTTTTCCTACTCCAAAGTAGTTAATTATGTTGTTTGTGGATGGTTTGTAGGTGACATATTCAATATTTTCTTCAAGCTTTGGATCATTTTGTCCTTTTCGTCTAGAGAATATTTTAGCCATCGTGGACCTTCAGACTCTAACCTTTTTACCTACATCATCCAAGATTTGTTGGACACCTTTTCTTGTTTCAGTTGCCCATCTAGCTTCAATGCATGTGTTGTCAATCTTTCAACCTTCAGAGCTAAGCTTAGGTAATCAACGTACAACATATCACTAACATTTATGTGGAATTTTACTTTATAAAGGGTGCCAATGTTTTCATAGTGTACCTTGAACTCAGATACCTTATCATTATCAGCCACTGCAATGTTGAATGTCTTTTTCTCGACATCTCTGACTGAGAGTAGGTGATATTTACGCTGGGATGTCCCTTCTACTTCGGGAAAAAGGTCCCTTATTTCACTATTGGTCATACTCCCTTTCACGACATACTGATTTAGAAAATCCTCCTTAGACAGATAAACTATCCCATGCGTCTGGCTGAATATGTGTTTCCTACTACTAAAAAACTTCATGCTGCCTTCATTCTGTGGCTTGTTTTCTGGATCGATTTCTTCATTTTGGGTTGTAGTCTTTGCCATATCCATGCACGTATTTCCTTTCTCTTCTTCCTCTTCCAAGTCAATAACTAGAGAGGGTGATGTGGCTCTCATTTTCTTGAGGGTGTCTTTCTAGCTACTAGCCCCTAGGGCTTCTGAACTACTTCTCTTATTGTATATGCTCACCTTAGGAGCTATGATAATCAACCTGGGAGACAGTTTTTGTGTTGGTGATGCAGGAGCATCTCAAGCGAGCCAGTGCAGAGACAATGGACAGCTGGAAAAGCACCCAACAAAAATTTTGAAATATATTAAACCATTAATGAAACATCAAGTGGAGGCGCACCTGTATAATGAAAACGGACCTTGAGTAATTCACTCTCATCCTTAGTAGATAAGAAGGCATTTATGATAGTTAATGTAAGTATATAGAATTCAATTCTAGATTTGACAGTTTTTAGAGCGCAAGAGGGAAACATAATGTAGACACCCTCATTCTGTATTTTAACATTATCATAAGGATAATCAGTGTGAAGAGCATAGGGAGAAGCAGAGATCTGTGTAGAAGACTCCATGTATAGAAGTTCTGAATTAATACAAAGAAAGTTGTGATTCAGGCTCATGGTGTTCATATATTCTTTGTGTATGCATCTTTGAATGTTATGCTCACAATTGTTTTACTCTTTCTGTCATGCAATTTCTTTTATGCTATGTATGAATGATTTCTTGTTGAATGTTTGAAATCTGAGAGGAAAGGGTAATGAAATGAGTTTCAATTGTTTCTCTATCTGAGCAAGAGTTCCTGCAAGGAGTGCAGTTGAATTATCCGCAAGGAGTGCGTTGACAAAAGGTTCAGAGGTTTGTCTCTGAAAGCTCAGGAGAGATAGTTTTCATTCTCATTCACACAAGAGGTGCAGTTAGGTATAGGAGTCGAGAAAGGACTTTGTAGGCTGAGAGAAGTCTCAGGGTTGTGAACCTAAGAGAAGAATTCAGATACTGCTGCTGCAGGAGTGCGCAGGGTCGAAGGATTTCAACACTTCAAAGTGTTTGGAAGTCTGTCGCAAGGAGTGCGCGCAAAAGTTTTCTGAAAGATTCGGAGTTGGGAAAGTTCAGAATTATTTGAACCTTCAAAGGAGTTGAAGGAAGGCATAGTGATGAAGGACCACAGAAGGACAGATTCTCAGAGGAAGAACGGATGGTCGAAATTCTCTGAGGAGAAACCACAAAAGTTTCGTGAGTCGTTCGATCTCGCGGAGGAACAGGGAAGTTACAACAAGTACTGTGAAAGGTTCTAAGCTCAGGAGGAGTAGGTTCGTAGATTCAATCCATAAGGGCCGTTGGATTTACACGTGGGTTACTATATCGGTTTTTCGTGGATTGAAGTCCCGTAAACTTTGCAACGGAAATCACAAAATCACGAAACACAAAGTCCCAAAAAGCTAAAAGGATTTGTGTGGGCCACAGAGGTGTCAATGAGTGGATAGGTGGCACACTATTGACATGGATTCAAACTTCATTGACCATTTCAGAGTTTCGTGGATTGGAGTTTCGAATTCATTGCATTAGGATTCACGATATTGCGAAGTTCGAAGTCCCTATGGAGTAGAAGGTGCGTTGAAAGGTCAACCTTGTGAGCGTGTCAGAATTTCAGAATATCGAGTTTTGGGAATCATGGGAGCAAGTTGCTTGACATCACGACCACCGAAATCGCGACAGGGTAAATCCTGAAAAGGAAAGAGGAAAGGTCAGTGTTGATTGTTTCAGGTTTCAGGGATTCGAGAGACCAATGCTTGACCTACGAATTTGTGAAGGTGCGAAGTCCGATCTCCTAAGTACAAAGAGGGGATCCCACGAGGATTTGCTGTGGGTGCAGATTTTCCGAAAGGAAAATAGAAGAGTCATCAAGAGCTCTTTGGGCCAATGAAAGGGGAAATATCCTGTTGACGCCAACCTGAGGGTTGCAGGGCGTCACCATCATTTGGTATCAGAGCACATAAAGGTTCTTTTCTTTCTGTAGCAGAGGAAAAGAGAATTCACCATGCCGCCAAGGAGAAGGGACAGGTAAACACTTGATCCACCAGAGGATAGGGAAATGCCGAGAAGAAGAGGTAGGCAGATGATTTATCCAGCCATGGAGAGAGAGATGCGTGATTTACGCGCTAGACTTGAAGACATGGAGAAAACACAAAGATGCACAGTCAGTGCTAGGGATCTTAGTGATTCAAAAAGTGAAATTGAGGCTGAACATGAAGAAGAAGTTGCAACTGAAGATGCAGCAAACGAATGCTCGATTAGAGATATTGCAAGAATGGGTGCAAGAGCGAAGATGGACATTCCAGTTTATGAGGGAAACTTGGATGCAGAGGAGCTTCTAGATTGGATTAGAGCTCTGGACACATACTTTGACTATGAAGATGTCGAAGAGGACAAGAAATTCAAGCATGTTGTCACTAGATTGAAGGGACATGCAACATTGTGGTGGGATGAACTTCAAGCTGACAGGCACTGCAAAGGCAAGAATAAGATCAAAAGCTGGGACAGAATGATCGCGAAGATGAAGGAGAAATTCATCCCCAGAGATTACTAGATTACTCTGTTCAGGAGGATGCAAAACTTGAGACAGAAGCTGATGACAGTGAAAGAATATGCTGAAGAATTCTACAGGTTGAACATCAGGGTAGGTCATTGGGAGAGCGATGATGAAAAAGATGCTAGATATATGAATGGCCTGATATATGACATTTAGGATGAGATAATCATGGTAACCATCCGAACGGTGGAAGATGCTTATCAGATGGCTCTGAAAGTGGAAGAGAAGCTGAGTTGAAAGCAGGGTCAGAGAGGCCAAGGCAGAAGTCATCCCAGAGGCAAATCAGTCGCCCAGGATAAATATCAGAAGCCCAAGAAGGAATGGAAGAAACCTTAGACTCGAACTCAGAGAGGTGGAAGCTCACAGCAAGGGAAATATGTTGAACAGAGAGGACAACATACTGAGTAGAGAGGAGATTATGCTGACAATAATACTTTTCCTCGTACTAGACGTAGAGGAAGAGGAAGAGGTGGAGTAATAACATGATTCACATGTGGAAAGAATGGGCACAAGTCTTATGAGTGTTTAGACAAAAAGAAAGAGAGTGGAGAAGCTCACATAGCCGAAGCACATAGGCGATATGTTGAGGCAGAAGATGTTGAAGGCGGAAGATTGTTGATGATGCGAAAAGCTATTTTGACACTAGAGAAGGAGGTGGAGAGTTCAGTCCAAAGAACCAGACTTTTCAGGATTGTTTGCAAAACCAAGGACAGGGTATGCAAGGTCATTGTGGATAGTGGTAGCACAGATAATCTCATTTCTACGAAGATGGTAGAAAAGATGGAGATGGAGACGATTGATCATCCAAGCCCATATAGAATTTCGTGGCTACAAAAAGGACATCAGGTAATTGTCACTAAACAATGTTTAGTTGAATTTAAGATAGGAGGATATAATGATAATATATTATGTGATGTCATTCCTATGGATGTTTGTCATCTATTGTTGGGTAGACCATGGCAATATGACAGGAATGTGATTCATGATGGGAGAATGAACACATACACCCTAGAGAAGAATGGGAGGACTCACATGCTGCTTCCAATTAAGGATAAGGAGGTGAAACCGAAAGTAAGAAACACTGCACTTCTCATGAGTGGGAAGGAACTTCTTATAGAGGTTAAGAAGAAGGAAGAACCACAATTCATTGTGGTTAGAAAATCGAAGATTGTTTTGACCACCACAAGGGTGGATGATTTACCAGAAGAGGTTCAGGAACTACTGGAAGAGTTCACTGACATAGTAGTGGACGAACTACCTCGTTCGTTGCCACCAATTAGAAGTGTGAGTCATCACATTGATCTCATACTAGGAGAGAGTTTACCAAACAAGGCCGCGTACAAATTGACACCGCAAGAGAATGAAGAGGTCAAAAGACAAGTCCAGGAGTTGTTGGACAAAGGTTTGGTCATGGAAAGCTTGAGTCCATGTGCTATTCCAACAATACTCAGTCCGAAGAAAGACGGATTCTGGAGGATGTGTACTAACTCAAGGGTGATTAACAAGATAACCATCAGGTACAGATTTCCATTGCCAAGGATGGATGATCTGATGGATTTCTTGAGTGGAGCAAAGTATTTTTCAAAGATTTATTTGAAAAGCGGTTATCATCAAATCCACATGAGAGAAGGTGATGAGTGGAAGACAGCATTCAAAACCAACGAAGGATTGTATGAATGGCTTGTTATTTCGTTTGTCTTAACAAATGCGCCAAGTACCTTCATGAGGTTGATGAACGAAGTCCTGAGGGAATTCATCGGAAATTTTTTCATTTTGTATTTAAATGACATACTGGTTTTTAGTAAAACAGTGGCCGAGCATCTGAAACATATGGCTACAGTGATGCAGAAATTACAGCAGGAAAAGCTGTTGATAAATATGAAGAAATCCTCATTCATGAAGACAGAGCTCATTTACTTAGGATTTGTTATTTATGCAGATGAGTTGAGAATGGATCCAGATAAGGTGGAGGTAATCAAGAATTGGCCATCACCGAAGAGTATATTTGAGGTGAGAAGTTTTCACGGATTGGCTAGTTTCTACCGAAAGTTCATTAGGAATTTCAGTGGAATTAGTGCAGCGATGATGGATACAGTGAAGAAAAGACACAAGTCTTTTCACTGGACTGAAGAGGTTGAAAAGAGTTTTAACCTGTTGAAGAGGAAGATTACAGAACAACCAATTTTGCTGTTGCCGGATTTCCGAAAGACATTTCAAGTGAAATGCGATGCAAGTGGGTTTGCAATAGGGGCAGTCTTGAGTCAAAATGACAGGCTAATAGCATACTTCAGCGAGAGGCTGAATGAAGCGAAGGTGAAATACTCCACTTATGATAAGGAGTTTTATGCTATCATACAGGCATTAAAGAAATGGAGACATTACTTAATCTTGAAGGAGTTTTTCCTATACAGTGACAATCATGCACTGCAGTTTGTGACTCAACAGAAAAAGTTGAATCAGAGACATGTTAAATGGGTTGAATATATGCAGAATTTCACTTTTGTGATTAAACATATTTTTGGTACTGCTAACAAAGTTGCTAATGCTTTGAGCAGGAAGTGTTTGATATTGCAGGAGTTCAGAGTCAAAACATTGGGTTTTGATGATCTTAGGGACATGTACAGTGATGATCTAGATTTTCAGGAGGTGTACGAAGCAGCTGAGAATCCAATTCTCGGAGGAGGAAGAAAGTGGGTAGAATACATTATCCAGGAAGGATTATTGTTTAAAGGTAATCAACTGTGTATTCTGAAATGCTCCATGAGGGAGAATTTGCTGAAGGAGAAACATAGTAAAGGATTGGCAGGACACTTTGGCCACGACAAGACGCTTGCAAAATTAAATGAGTCATATTTTTGGTCGAGAATGCGAGCAGACGTCAAGAGATTCATGGACAGATGTAGAATTTGCCAGCATTCGAAGGGAAGAAGACAGAATGTGGGGTTCTATCAACCGTTACCCATACCAGAAAGGCCGTGGGATGCAATTAGGATGGATTTCATATTGGGGTTGCCAAGAACACAAAGAGGTTCTGACTCAATATTTGTGGTGGTGGATAGATTTTCCAAGATGGCACACTTCATTCCATGTCAGAAGACCAGTGACGCAACTCACATTGCAAATCTGTTTTTCAAAGAAGTCATTCGACTTCACGGCTTACCAAGAAGCATAGTTTTAGATCGAGATACTAAGTTCATAGGACACTTTTGGAGGACCTTATGGAAGAAGTTGGGAAGTAACTTGTCATTTAGTTCATCTTATCATCCTCAGATAGATGGATAGACAGAAGTGGTGAGAAGAAGTCTGGGAGACTTTTTGAGAAGCCTGGTGACAGAACACCACAGCCAGTGGGACAACATATTACCAGAGGCATAATTTTCTTATAACGACTTAGTTAATAGGAGCACAGGGCATAGTCCATTTCAGGTTGTCTATGGCATGCAGCCGAGAGGAATTTCTGAATTGAGGGATTCATAACAGAATGCAACTAGGAGCACTAGTGCAGAAGATTTTGCAGAGGCGATGAAGGAACTTCACAGCCAAGTGAAGGAGCGATTGCAGAATTCAAGCCAGGAATACAAGCATAGAGTAGAACAGCACAGAAGAAAACTTCAGTTTGAGGTTGGTGATTTGATTCTGGCACATTTGAGAAAGGAAAGGTTCCCGAGAGGAACATATAATAAACTAAAGATGAAGAAAATCGGACCATGTAGGGTCTTAAAGAAATTTGGGGCGAATGCTTACGAGATTGAATTACCCGATGGGATCAAAATTTCTCCGATATTCAATATCTCATATTTGTACCCATATAAAGCTGAGGAAGCAGGGACAGGAGATGAGCAACCAGTGATTCAATGGACAAAGAAGATGCCAGCTGTAGATAAGCCGCAGATGGAGCGCATACTAGATAAAAGAGTAAGCAAAAAGACCAAGCAGAAGCAATACTTTGAATATTTGGTCAAGTGGAAAGGCCATCCAGTTGAAGATGCCAGCTGGGAGAATGAAGCAGAGATCCAAAAGCATGGACATACCATGCATGAACTCATGGACAGGATCCCATGAAAATTTTCAAGCCAGAGAGTATGATGTAGGAGCATCTCAAGCAAGCCAGTGCAGAGACAACGGACAGCTGGAAAAGCACCCAGCACAAATTTTGAAATATCTTAAACCATTAATGAAACATCACATGGAGGCGCACTTGTATAATGTAAACGGACCTTGATCAATTCGCTCTCGTCCTTATTAGATAAGAAGGCATTTATGATAGTTAATGTAAGTAGATAGAATTCAATTCTAGATTTGACAGTTTTTAGAGCGCAAGAGGGAAACAGAATGTAGACACCCTCATTGTGTATTGTAACATTAACATAAGGATAATCATTGCGAAGAGCATAGGGAGAAGCAAAGAGCTGTGTAGTAGACTCCATGTATAGAAGTTATGAATTAATACAAAGAAAGCTATGATTTAGGCTCATGGTGTTCATATATTCTCTGTGTATGCATCTTTGAATGTTATGCTCACAATTGTTTTACTCTTTCTATCATGCAATTGCTTCTATGCTATGTATGAATGATTTCTTGTTGAATGTTTGAAATCTAAGAGGAAAGGGTAATGAAATGAGTTTCAATTGTTTCTCTATCTAAGCAAGAGTTCCTGCAAGGAGTGCAGTTGAATTGTCTGCAAGGAGTGCATTGACAAAAGGTTCAGAGGTTTGTCTCTGAAAGCTCAGGAGAGATAGTTTTCATTCTCATTCACACAAGAGGTGCAGTTAGGTATAGGAGCTGAGTAAGGAGTGCGCAGGCCGAGAGAAGTCTCAGGGTTGTGAACCTGAGAGAAGAATTCAGAGACTGTTGTTGCAGGAGTGCGCAGGGTCGAAGGATTTCAACACTTGAAAGTGTTTGGAAGTCTGCTGCAAGGAGTGCGCGCAAAAGTTTTCTGAAAGATTCGGAGTTGGGAAAGTTCAGAAGGATTTGAACCTTTGAAGGAGTCGAAGGAAGGCATAGTGACAAAGGATCGCAGGAGGACATATTCTCAGAGGAATAACGGACAGTCATAATTCTCTGAGGAGAAACTGTGAAAGTTCCGTGAGCCCTTCGATCTCGCGGAGGAATAGGGAAGTTACAACGAGTACTGTGAAAGGTTCTAAGCTCAGGAGGAGTAGGGCCATAGATTCAAGCCATAAGGGTCGTTGGATTTACACGTGGGTTACTATATCGGTTTTTCATGGATTGAAGTCCCATAAACTTTGCAACAGAAATCGCGAAACCACGAAACACAAAGTCCCAAAAATCTAAAAGGATTTGTGTGGGCCATAGAGGAGTCAACGAGTGGACACGTGGTGCACTATTGACATGGAGTCAAAATCCATTGACCGTTTCGAAGTTTCATGGAGTGGAGTTTCAAATTCATTGCATTAGGATTCACGATATTACGAAGTCCGAAGTCCCGATGGAGTAGAAGGGGCGTTGAAAGGTCAACCTTGTGAGCACGTCGAAATTTCAGAATATCGAGTTTCAGGAATCATGGGAGCAAGTTTCTTGACATCACGACCGTCAAAATTGTGACAGGGAAAATCTGGAAAAGGAAAGAGGAAAGGTCAGTTTTGACTGTTTCAGGTTTCAGGGACTCGAGAGACCAATGCTTGACCTACGGATTCGTGAAGGTGCAAAGTCTGATCTCCTAAGTACAAAGAGGGGATCCCATGAGGATTTGTTGTGGGTGCATATTTTTCAAAAGGAAAATAGAAGAGCCGTCAAGAGCTCTTCGGGCCAGTGAAAGGGGAAATATCCTTTTGACGCCAACCTGAGGGTTGCGGGGCATCACCATCAGCTGGGCTCTACTAGGACGTAGAATCTATTGATTTTGTTTGTTCATGTTGCATGGTGACCTCCATCTCTACATAGGTTTCTATATTGACCAATTTATCGAATCCTTCATCTGGCTCGTGTTCATAGGGACCTTGTTTACTTTCCAATTTCCTCTTCGATATGATATGATGTGGATCATATATTCTCAGTTGCAACTGTGTGAAACCAAATTCACTGACCTTGGATTGAATCTGGGGTAAACAGGTTTTATTCTTCACCACAAAGGGGCCCACCGCGAATGGAAATTTCAGATTAGAAGCCTTGTGTGCTTTCAGGAAATGTTCAGTCTCTGATATAATCCTTTGTCTTATAAAATCCAAAGAAAAAACCCTAGGAGTCAGAAAAAATGGTAACAGGTGAGGTCCTTCATTGTATCCATATACCCAAATCACAATGGATTGTGTGAATAACACCCAGTCTCCTACCATGTTCTCTAGATTTGGCTGCAATGAGTTCTTCATTTCTTCTAGAATTCTTGGCAGATCTGAACCAAAAATGAGACTATAAATCCTGGACATGATCTTGTTGATGAAGATGAGCATGGTGATATTTTTACACTCAGTCGAAATAAATGAAGCCTCAAGAATCTCGGTGTTGTTAGATTCTAGAAACATTCTCAACAGGTGAGAGTAGTATCTGAAATGTCTTAACGAGCTGAAATTAAATAGTTGTTGATGTATATTTTCTGCAATAGATTCATCAAAATTGACACAGACTGACTACCCAGAGAGGAAGAAAATCAACATGAAGCCTAACATAACCTCTACCACAAACTTGTCATTGTTTAGACCTAGAATTTGACTCAGCAGAGAACAAGCCCACTAGACTTCGACAATCATGACGCTTACACTGGCAGGCAAGGATAGAATCTTTGAATGATGTTCAAGCTTGACTATGGTTTGTAGAAACAAGGTTTTTACCTCGGGGAAACATTCTCTATAAATTGTAATCATTCATTGTTCCTCAAAGGGTTCTGACACTGTGTGGGAGGCGTCTGGTATATTGAGAGCATGTCGGAGCGATGGACCGTCTACTTTACATAGAACTTCTGACCCTAATTTGTTTAAAATGACTCTTTCTCCCTGGGAATATCACTCTGCACACCAGCTTACAAATTCAGGGAATGGAAAGACTATTTCTACGACATAAGGGGCGAAGGAGAATTGATCTGCTTCAAGAAAAGGTATGCGGGATCCAACATTGTTCAACAAATTCTCTCTAGACATAGAAACGGGCGAGACCGTTGTCTCTGTGTCAAAAATGTCAAAATCTCTGTCAATTAGGGTTTCCTCCCTGGAGGAAATATTTGGTTCAGTCAAGGATAGAACAATAGGATTGGCAGCCATGGTGAAGAATACCTGATAAGCAGTGAGAAAACTGGTCTCGTTTGGTTCTGAACATCGAAATTTGAATGGAAGCTTTGCGCCAAATTTCTGAATGTTTGAATGCTTGAAATTGTCATAGAATAATGTCATAGAATAATTGTCATAGAATAATGTTGGATAAAAATGATTTTGGATGAACCACCCTTTGCCCTGATGTGTCTCTAAGGACGCCATGTGTCCACGATTTAAACTAGGGCAATTTTCCCCCGTCCATCCTCTGTCAACTAATTCTCGTGCTACTTCAATCACCTAAATGCACCTCTGTCGTTGATTCGGGTCATTTCAAGATCTACGGTTTGCGTCTTGCCTGAAAACTTTGTCATCGAAGGTTGAAAAAAGTGGTTTTGGTCAGACAACCCTCTTCTCTGATGTACTTCTAAGGGCACCACACATCCTGTAAAAAACCATGATGGTTTTCCCCGACCCACCCTCAACTGCTTAATCTTCACGCTAGTTACATCCCCGATATGCATCTCATCCTTTTATCTAGGCTACTTTCAGGATCGAAAGTTTGTTGAGTCTTAGTCTCCATATCTCCACTACTTTTCCCATACACTGCCAGGTACAACCGGGTCCTCCAAATTTATCACATCTCTCTGACGATTTAATCCTTCATTATAATTTTGAAACTCGAACACCATTTGGAAATTATATGGTGATAACATTGGCTCCAAATGGGGATGCTATCCTCCCCATGAGGTAGCAAAGAACTATAGACCAAGTGCCTAAAAATTGGGCTTTAATCTCATGTGTGTGATCTAAATCCATTTATTTTTATTAAAAAAAACTCCAAACCTACTCAGCATAGCTCAGGGCCTTCACCTCGGGCTTCAACCATGTTGTTTTTATTTCGATTTTCACACTTAAAGAAAATAAAAACGCAAAGAGACTATGTACAATGAATGGTGAGTGATGATTTTTCAAATGACATAGTGCTTGAGGAACTTGCCATTCAGCGGCCTTCCTCCGACAAGTTCTCCATTACTTTCCTCCAAAAAATAGGCATTGCTCCCATGGTAAGATGTAATTTTGAACAGGCCCAGCCATAGGTGATCAAATTTTCCATGTTTACCTTTATTTTCATTCTTGGCATCCCATCTTAGTACCCATTCTCCAAGTTTGAAGTCATCTTCTTTGGTACGTCTTTCGAAAGATTCCTTGATTTTCTTTTGATGTAGTTGGGCATTATTGAAATCCTTTTCTCTGGTCTGTTGCATGCTGATGAGTTCATCCTCGCTTCTTTGACCGACATTCATCTCTACTTTTGCTCCTGTAACAACTTCATTACTGTCAATCCGAGTGTCGTAGGAAAGATGGATTGTGTACCATAAATGATCTAGAAAGGAGATGTGGAAATAGATATTTTTGGGGATATCCTGTCATCCCACATCGTATGAATGAGCTTCTTGTGCCACGCCTTTTTATTCTCCTACAACATTTTTTTGATGATTCTGACCAAGATTTTGTTTGAAGACTCAGCTAATCCATTTCCTTATGGGTAGTATGATGTAGAATGACCAAGAGTAATATTGTAATCACTACAAAATTTCTCCAACTTTTTAGACTTAAAGCCCGCTGCATTATCTGTTATAATCTTGACCAGACATTCGAATCTGGACAGAATATTGTCTTCTAGGAATCAAATGATAATGTCATATGTACCTTGTCTAGTAGGAACAACCTCAATCCATTTAGTAAAATAATTTGTTGTAGACAGGATCCATTTGTGTTGAGCCGAAGATTGTGGGTGTATCTCTCCTATGAAATTCAGGCCCCATTGCCTAAAAGGAGCTTCTATTGAAATGGGCTTCAATGGAAGAGACTGCAACTTTCCTTTTCCATCGAAGATTTGGCATTCATGGAACTTTGACACTTCCTTATAAACATCAGGAAAAATACTATGCCAATAAAAACCAGCTCTCAACATTTTGTGTACATTTGTCTTCCAATAATCATGACCTCCATAGTTTCCTTTATGGAACTCCTTGATGGTTCTTTACGCTTCTTCTTCTATCAAACAACTCAGTAAAATTCCTCCCAAGTCTTTCCAGTACAGTAATCCATTAACAATGCAGAATTTTGACGCCTTTAGTTTCAAGAACCTAGCCTTTGTTTTACTATATTCAGGAGGATCTTGAATATTTTTTAACACAAAGATAATGTCTACATACCACGTAGAGTCAAGAAATTTCCGAGATATTCGTGGAGTCTCCCTTTCTTCCTCTGTTGTATTCTCTAACATATTTGTAGTGAAGTTTATTCCCAAGAGTTCACAGTTTGTTTGTGCCATTAGTCTAGAAAGTCCCTTCCCTTTGATCAACTTTGTGAGCTTGATTTTGATATCATATTCTAGTAGTACTACAATCCATTTTCCCCTCTTTCCTTCAGGATCAGGTTGTGTTAAGATGTTTTTTACTGGGATGTTGGGGACATAAGAAGTAGTATGTGAATGTAGAATATACAACCTGAATTATTTCAATGCTTTGATCAAATCATACACATGCTTCTCCATGATGTCATATTTCAAAGGAGCATCTCTCAATGTCTTACTATAGTATTCTATGGGCTTCTCAAAATTCTGGTCATCCTTCTGGAGTAATACACTTGCAATTGTGTGTTCTGAAGTGAAAGAGAATAGTATGAAATCTTTCTCAAAATTTGGACTAGCCAACACAGGAGCCTTTGTCAATGCTACCTTGATGTCTTCAAAATATTTTATAGCCTTAGGGATCCATTTGATTTCATTTCCCTTCTTTAATATGTTGGTGATATGCTTTATGATCTCTGCTAAATTAGGAATAAATCTTCTCAGGAAATTTACTTTACCTAGAAAGGATTGTACTTCCTTTTTTCTTCTGGGTATCCCAATATTCAAAATTCCTTCAACCCTGTTGGGGTCTACCTTTATTCCTTCCTTAGAAATGATGTGCCCTAAGAGCTTCCCTTCTTCCATGGAAAATTTTGATTTTTTCGGATTCAACAATGTGCCAAATTTTCTACATTTCTCGAACGCCCTTTTGAGATGTTTGATGTGTTCCTCATCTGTAGTAGAATACACAATAATGTCATCAAGGTATATAATAATAAATTTATCTTTTTCATCTGTGAAGGCTATGTCCAAAGCCCTCTGAAATGTTTCTCCAGCATTCATAATCCCAAATGGCATTTTGGCCTACATGAATGTTCCCCAAGGTGTGATGAATGATGTATTTTCTTGATCGTCAGGATGTACCATGATCTGGTTGTATCCCGAGTAACCATATAACATCAACATCCTTTGAGATCCCACTACCTTCTGTAGAATGTGGTCCATTTTAGGCAAAGGGTAGTTATCTTTAAGAGATACCTTATTCAGATTTCTGAAGTCCACACACAATCTAATCTCTCCACTCTTTTTTTTGACAGGCACTAGATTTTCTACCCATTTGGAGAATCTTAGGGACACTATGATTTTTGCTTCAAACAATTTGTTTACTTATTTCTCTATCAATGGTAACAACAGAGGGTTTATTCTTCTTAACTTCTGTTTAAATATCTTGTGATCTTCTTTTATTGGTATAACGTGATGGATTATACTAGTACCGTAAACTTTCAACTCATCATAGCTCCAGGCAAAGACATCATGGAATTCTTTCATTAATTTTACATACATTTCTTTGACTTCAGGGCTGAGCTTCTTGGATAGTTTAATGATCTTCGGGTTTTTTGGATTCCCAATATTACAGTATTCCACATCCCCTTCATCTACTATGATATTTGGACTTCTGGCCACACCGTTGTTATCAAAAAGTTTTTATAATGGTACTAGGCCTTTGGGGATAATGTTTCTCTTTAGCTGCACAATATCTCTGCTAGCAATTTGATTGTCAAAGTATCCTTCTTTGGTGAAAGCAGTTGCATCTACTTCATCGTCGCAATATTCATCATCAATGCTTAAATTCTCAAACTCATTTTCCATCCTAAGGAATCTTTCTATCTGTTTATCGTCCTCGAAGACTTTCCAGTGTTTCATATTGTATGGTATTGTCGGTTTGTACTTGACTTCAACCTTGTATCTTTTTTCGGGAAAAATTGGGACTTTGAACACTACTATTGAAGTGGCCAGTGCATCGATAACCTGATTTTGTTCCCATGGAATTACTGAAAGGTTGCATTCTAAATATTTCTCAAGGAGTTCTAATACCAGATTTCTGTAAGCCCTCAGTCTAGGATGTCTGGCATGGTAGATGCATTTGATATGATTTATGATGAGTTTAGAATCTCCAAGTACAACAATCATTTTGGCACCCAACTCTTCCAAAACTTTCAACCCCAATATTAACGCTTCATACTCAGCCATATTATTTGTACATTCAAAAATAAGTTTGTAAGAGAACAATTTTGCATCTCCTTTGGGATGATTTATCCACACACCAGATCTAGCTCCTTCTCTTCATTTAGCTCCATTGAAGTTCATTTTCCATATCTGATCCTCTGGGTCACCCTGTTGTTCTAAAATTTCCTCCAACTACTACTCGGGTATATCTTTATCTGCAAGGACTATTTCTGTCTCTTCTACTCCGGAGAATATATCATTGAAGAAAATGGAAGACCCCAACTCAGTGCTTACTAAGTATATAGGATGGTTGGTAGGTTGTGATTTTTTGTTGACCATATATTTCAGTAGAACTTCCCTGTACAATCTTCTGTCTTGACCAGAGATAGGAATAGTGGCATATGACATGTCCATCTGGAGGGTTCCTTTCAGTTTTGCAGCACATGACCTGGACAAAAGCATGCTGAATTTTGGAGGGATATCAACAACCACTATGTCCATCACCATATTCTTCGTTGGGATTTGTGCCAGAGAAACGACCATGTCTTTTATCATGCCAATAAATTTCACCTTCCTTGAATCAAAAGAGAACAAATCTTTATAGGGTCTTATGATCTCAAGGCCTAGTTGGTCCATGACCACTTTAGGCATCTAGTTGTGAGATGCTCCGAAGTCCAGCATAGCATTGTGTAAATTAATGTTGTGGATTTTTAAGATGACATAGAAAGGAGGAGCTTCTTCACTTTCACCGCTTTCTTCTACTCTCAGGCCCAAATAAGATGGTTGGGTGATCATCTTGTATGTTCAGAGTATCAGAGGTCTGTCCCATCTTAAGAATCTTCATGATATGACTTCTTTATTCACTATTTCTGATCAACTCATTAAATGGTACTGAAATTTTAATCTTAGCCATTTCACTTTCGAAGTCAAAAGAGGACGAAGTTTTTTCTACCTCTTTAGTGACAGTTTATTTTCTTGTCAATATTTTCTTCTACGGTTCCTCTTTCTGCTTGCCCTTATCCATAGCATCCTTTGTAGCAGATTCTTTCACAATGAAATCCTTTGTAGTTGGATATTTTCCCATGGATTATTTTTTGGGTTGACTAAAAGAGGGCACATTACTCTGAGCATCTTTGGTAGAGTTTGCCTTTGGGAGATTACCTTTCAAAGGATTTGGAGGAACCTTTTGATTTCAGAGATTATATTTCCTTGGGAATTGCATGATGGTGTTTTGCAATATGGTCTCATAATCTTCCCTTTCTACTGATATCCTTTCCTCTTCATCTTGCAAAAATATTTCACTCACATCCATGAACTGGTCGTGTTCTTATTTGGTCAAAAACACCTCAGTTTCTTTGTCATCACAATAGTTCACATTATCTTCAAAATATCCATCATAATATTCATTCACATAAGTATTCTTAAAAGGAGGCCTTATTTGTTGTTCTCCCTGATTTCCTTGATTTCCCTGATTTGTTTGGTCTGCTTGAGCTGCCTGATTACCCTGGTTTCTCTGCTCTCTTTTCCTGATCTATGGACTGGTGAGTCTTCTCGGATTTCTAGGTGGATCGTCGCCCTGTACTCTAGGTTTGGGAATGTTTCCCAATGCCATTCTTTCCATCATCCTTTCCATGTCTCTCATCATCACTTCAAATCTTTCTTCTGATGTTTGTTATGTGAAAGTTTGTTCTTTATCCTGAGTTTTGCCCATGTTTCTGTCAAAATTAACTTTCATTTTTCCTGAAGACATTAGGTTTACTTCTACTTCAATGGCATCTGTCATCATATCATCTAACGTGGTAGATCTTCATTCTCTCAATAATAAAGAAAAATCACTTTCGAAAGAGTCAACATATCTGAGCTGGGCAGCTTTAGGTGGGGGTTTTAATTCATCAGGAATCGCATTATATACTTTCATGAATCTAGCCGAAAACTCCTTCACTATTTCATCAGGCGACCTCTTCATATTGTTGTACTGTGTCAACAACTGAAGGGGGTTTTTCTTATCTCCCCATCTGGCAAGGAAGAGTGTCTCAAAAGATGCAAAATCTGCGATACATCCTGGTGCAAGGGCTCTAAACCATTTTATTACATATCTTGCAAGGATTTGTGTAAACAACCTTATTTTCACATCTACAAAATCCACATCTTCTAAGTCTATGAAATCATTAAACTAGTCTAGGTGTTTCTGGGATGATATGTTGCCTTCAACATCATATAGCTTAATCCTTAGGTTGTAGTCCTGGGGTAAGTCATGTAATAGAGCAGGCAGCATGAGAGGAGCAAATATGGTTGCCATAATTTCTATGAGGGGTTGGAGTGGCTGTCGGTTTCAGACAAGAGTCACTACAGGCTTGACAGAAGTGGCTAGAATAAAATCTTGGAATCTTTTTTCGTCAAATATGGTCTCGTCTAAATGGGATTTGGACCTAGTTTTGAATAGGTAGTGTTTGAATTTTAGATCAAACTCAAGGTCTTCGATACTACTCAATTTGTCTCTAGGTAAGGATGTATATTGGTCTTGACGTAACACAGGGGTTACTGTCTTTTATTTTCTTCTTTGGCCAAGATTTCCAGGGCTAGAGACAGGGATTGTAGGTTTGGGGTCTAGGTTTCTCCTGGTGTGGATTTTCTTAGGAGTTAGGATTTCTATCTTACATAGTGTGGTACAACTAGTCTCTGAGTAATGGAGTCTCCAGGGTAAAAATAATCTCATCCAATAAGGTATTTGGTCCACTGTCACCCTCAGGGATCAAACTAAAGATTTAAGTCATTTTCCCAGGGAAACGTTTTTCAATTTCATCCCCGGAAACGACACCAGAATGTTATCACTCTGTAAATTATGTCTGGTTGAATAGACACATGACAGAGGTAATCGTTTCAACCAGATTTAGAGCTGAGGCACTAGCCTGCTCAACTCATAGAGGGTTGTCTCATGTCACTTGATATATCTATGGAAATCAGTTGCTATATTTGGTTTGTTTAGGGGATTTTTAATAAAGTTGTTGGCAAAGAAGGAGGGAACACTATGGGATATGGAGTCAAAATTCTGAAAGTAAACGAAAACAATGCATCGACTAATAGAACTCTCGAGAGGACAAAGGATAAATAAGGCGATGGATCTGAGTTATTATTGAAATAAAAAGGTGTGTAGGAATATGAAGAAAACAAATAACTACATCAGAGCATTACTGAAATGAATTCTAAATAAGTTAAGAAGACAATCACATAGTTTAAATTGCTTAAGCCAAGAGCGTCACAAGACGAATTCTGGGCCTTTAAAATCTCCAAAATAAACAGAAGAAAATGTAAATGAAATGACAGGTTACAAGAAATACATACGATGAAAGGAAACAAAGCTCATAACACCACCCATTAGAATATTTTCATAGAGACTTCAAAATCTTCTGCATTTATATTCAATTCAGATTCAGAAAATTTACAAATAGTGTCTGATACTACCAAAAGGTTCTCCTGCACGTCTGCCAACATTAATTGATTCAAGTATCTTAGTACTTATACAATTTGATAAAAAATAACTGAAACTGAAACGTTTCAGCTTCTGTAATAGTTTTGAATGTTAGTTTCAGTATACGAAACGATTTACAATAATTAGAAAAAAAAGAAACATTTCAACATCATGAACATTCTCTCTGACCACCCGACTACTTCCATGCCATTTGTTCCACCCTATGCTTCTATTGGATCTGCAAGACTGGTGATAGTTACAGATCACCTGTTGGTTCTGGGGATGTTGTACCTTGTCTTACCCAACCGTACGATTTCTTTCCATTGCGCATGAGAGGGGATTTCGTAATCCATCATTTCTTTAATCAAAATTTCCAAGTCAATGCACATAGCATAGGACATGGTTGGCACACTGACTTTCACTATTTTGAACTTGTTTAGAATTTTAGAATCAATAGCTAAATGTTATACCAAGCTAGGGCCTTTTAGACTTTCTTCCATATCTTCAAACCTAGAATGGTCCATCCTTCACTGCATAAGGAGAATGTGATAATCTTCTTGATTGTATAATGAGCCTTTACCATCCCAAAATGAGGGGATACCTTTAGCAAACAATTGTTCAAAGGCATATTTAAACTCCTATATGTTGTGCTCCATTTGCACAGTTTTGTTCTGAACCGATCTGAGTAGGTTGTGCTTGGCAATGACTCTCCTGATTGAAATGATTAATGCAGTCCTATCTTTCACACCGATGTTTTGAAGATCGACAGTTGGTATAGCATTCAGTAAGTCGATAGCATTTTGGGCCCATTTCGATTGATTCTTTGCTAATACTTCATTTACAATAGTGCATCTGTTTCGAGTTGTAGCAGCCATGTTGTCTTTATCGTTGATAAAATTCATATAATTTCTAAAATTAGAAACCTCTACAGAAATCGTGTCCCATATTACATGTTTGGCTCCCTGCAGTAGCGTTTTTCCCTTAAATTTGGTTTTTCTCTTGTTCACTATTTCCTACAGATCTTGGTTCTCTTTATGGATTTGAGCCAATTTCTCATCCTTCACCTTCATCTCCTACTTCAAATTTTCCAAGTTTTCTTTGAGACTCTTGATCTCACCTGTTTTCAAGCTCACCTAGGACATAGCCTGAACTAATCCCTGAGTGCTTGATCCAGCCTCTACATTAGCAGGCACAATAATTTCCATATCTAATGTCGTTGCCTGCAATTGTGACTAATTTTCTTTCTCTTTCTCCAATTGCAGTACCTTAGCCTTGTAGTCTAGTGCCTCTTGTCTGAAGGTTTCCTTTTCCTACTCCAAAGCAGTTAATTTTGTTGTCTGTGGATGGTTTGTAGGTGACATCTTCAAGATTTTCTTCAAGCTTTGGATCATTTTGTCCCTTTTGTCTAGAGAATATTTCATCCCTTGTGGACCTTCAGACTCTAACCTTTTTACCCACATCATCCAAGCTTTGTTGGACACATTTTCTTGTTTCAGTTGCCCATCTAGCTTCAATGCATGTGTTGTCAATATTGAAACCTTAAGAGATAAGATTAGGTAATTAGCGTACAATATATCACTGGCATTTATGTGGAATTTAACTTTATCAGGGGCGTCAATGTTTTCATAGTGTACCTTGAACTCAGATGCCTTATCATTATCAGTTGCTGCAATGTTGAATGTCTTTTTCTTGACATCTCTGACTGAGAGTAGGTGAGATTTACACTAGGATGTCCTTTCTACTTCGGGTAAAAGGTCCCTTATTTCACTATTGGCCATACTCCCTTTCATGACATACTAATTTAGCAAATCCACCTTAGACTGATAAACTGTCCCAGGAGTCTAGCCGAATATGTGTTTCCTGCTACTGAAAACCTTCATGTTGCCTTCATTTTGTGGCTTGTTTTCTAGATTGATTTCTTCATTCTGGGTTGCATTCTCTACCATATCCATGCACGTGTTTCCTTTATGTTCTTCCTCTTCCAAGTCAAGAACTGGAGAGGGTGGTGTGGCTCTCATTTTCTTGAGGGTGTCTTGCTGGCTACTAGCCCCTAGGGCTTCTAAACTGCTTCTCTTATTGTATACGCTCACCTTAGGAGCTTTGATAATCAACCTAGGAGAAGGTTTTTGTGCTGGGCTCTGTTGGGATGTAGACTCTGTTGATTTGGTTTGTTCATGCTGCATGGTGACCTCCATCTCTGCACAGGTTTCTAGGTTGGCCAATTTATTGAATCCTTCATTTGGCTCGTGTTCATAGGGACCTTGTTTACTCGCCAACATCCTCTTCGATATGATATGATGTAGATCATATCTTCTCCGTTGCAACTATTTAAAACCAAATTTTTTGATCTTGGATTGAATCTGGGGTAAACATGATTTATTCTTCACCACAAAGGGGCCCATCGCGAATGGAAATTTCAGATTAGAAGCCTTCTGTGCTTTCAGGAAATGTTCAGTCTGCGATATAATCCTTTGTCTTATAAACTCCAAAGAAAAAACCCTAGGAGTCAAAAAAAATGGTAACAAGTGAGGTCCTTCATTGTATCCATATACCCAAATCACAGTGGATTGTGTGAATAGCACCCAGTCTCCTACCATGTTCTCTAGATTTGGCTACAATGAGTTCTTCATTTCTTCTAGAACTCTTGGCAGATCTGAACCAAAAATGAGACTGTAAATCCTGAACATGATCTTGTTGATGAAGATGAGCATGGTGATCTTTTTACACTCAGTCGAAATAAATGCAGCCTCAGGAAGCTCGGTGTTATTAGATCCCAGAAACATTCTCAACAAATGAGAGTAGTATCTGAAATGTCTTAACAAGATAAAATTAACCAGTTGTTGATGTATATTTCCTGCAATAAATTCATCAAAACTGACACAGACTGACTACCTATACAGGAAGAAAATCAACAGGAAGCCTAACATAACCTCTACCACAAACTTGTCATTGTATAGACCTAGAATTTGACTTAGCAGAGAACAATCCCACTGGACTTTGATGATCATGATGCTTATACTGATAGCCAAGGATAAACTCTCTGAATGATGTTCAGGCTTGACTATGGTTTTCAGAAACAAGGTTTTTAACTCGGGTAAACTTTCTCTATAAATCGTAATCATTCTCTGTTCCTCAAAGGGTTCTGACATTGTGAGGGAGGCATCTGGTATATTGGGAGCATGTTGGAGTGATGGATCATCTACTTTACACAGAACTTCTAACCCTAATTTGTTTAAAATGACTCTTTCTCCCTGGGAATATCAATTTGCACACCAGCTTACAAATTCAATGAATGGGAAGACCGGTTCTATGACATAAGGGGTGAAGGTGGCTTGAGCCGCTTCAAGAAAGGGTATGTGGGATCTAGTACTGTTCAACAAATTCTCTCTAGACACAGAAACAGGCGATACCATTGTCTCTGTGTCGAAAACGTCAAAATATTTGTCAATTAGGGCTTCCTCCCTGGAGGAAATATCTGGTTCATTCACGGATAAAACAAGAGGATTGGCAGCCATGGTGAATAATAACTGATAAGCGGCAAGAAAACTTGTATGGTTCAGTTCTGAACTTCGAAATTTGAATGGAAGCTTTGCGCCAAATTTTTGAACGTTTGAACTCTTCAATTTGTCATAGAATAATGTCTGGGGTTCCTCCTTTTATAGGCATCTATTTCCATCAGGGTTTGGAGAAAAACACTTTTGGATGAACCACGCTTTTCCCCAATGTGTCTCTGAGGATGCGATGTGTCCACCATTTAAACCAGGGTAGTTTTCCCAGTCCATCCTCTATCAGCTAATTATCGTGCTACTTCAATTGTCGAAATGCACCTCTGTTGTTGATCTGGGTCATTATAAGATCTACAGTTCATGTCTTACCTAGAAACTCTTTCATCAGAGGTTGCAAAAAGTGGTTTTGGTCAAACAACCCTCTTCTTCGATGTACTTCTAAGGGTGCCACGCATCCCACAAAAAAAATGCGACACTTTTCCCCGGCCTGCCCTCGACTACTTAATCTTTGCACTAGTTACATCCCCGATATGCATCTCAGCCGTTGATTCAGGCCACTTTCGGGATCGACGGTTTGCTGAGTCTTAGTCTCCATATCTCCGCTACTTTGTCCATACGCTGCCAGGTACATCCGGTTCCTCCAAATTTATCATAGCTCTGTGATGATTTAATCCTTCATAATAATTTTGAAACTCGGACACCATCTGGAAATTATATGGTGATAACAGTAGGAATATTCAAATTCCCCCAATAATCAGAATGCTCCTCTGATCCTCCTCCGGGATGGTGAAATTTTTTAACTTGTCATCATCATCATTCACGTGGTCTGTAAATCCACATGAATCTTCACCTTTCAGTGCTCCTTGCTAACATGAACTCTCAACAGAGTCTGTGAGACTCTCAGACAGTCTCAGAACTTTCCCCCTGCCCACCTGGAAATTTGGGACTTCTCTTCTGCCCACCTGGTAGTCTATGAGATCAATAGATCCCATCTCATTGCCCACCTATAAATTTGACCTTTCATTACTGCCCCTATGGTAGTACACGAGACCTTCCTCTGATCTCTTTCCATTTCCCACCTGACAACTCAAAAGTCCATTTCTTCCCACCTGACAGTTTATGAGATCCTCTGCTAATCTCATATCATTGCCCCCCTGGAAATATGAATTTTCGTTGTTGTCCTCTTGAAATTCTATGAGATCCTCCAATGATGTCATTTCATTTCCCACCTGGAAATTTGAAAATTCATCTCTGCCCTCCTGGAAGTTCGTGAGGTCTTTATCTGATCTCACCTCCTCCTCATCATTTAGGGTTTCTCCAACTTCTGGCTCACAGATGCAAACCAACTCTGTGTCACTGAGGGTTTCAACATACCTCAACCACTTAATTAACTCTTGTTGTTGTTTCCTGGCCAAAAAATTTTGAACAGGCCATTTGTCTTTCCTTTTCATAGGCCATTCGTACCTCTAGTGTACTTTTGCCTCCTGTTGCATCTCCAATGTTAGTTGTTCCATTCTTGCTCTTATATTAGTGCATTCCTCATCAATTTATTCTTTTCTTTTCTGCTGGTGGTCTCCTCTTGGACCATGTTCATGGCCTTCAGTATCCATCTCCTTCGCTCTTCAGCCCTCCTGGCTATCTACCATTTGTTTCACACCTTGAAACAATATTCATAGAGAATCAGCGCCCTGTCTTCCTTCACCTACTATATACATATGAACTTCTACTTATGAGACCACTTGATGTTACCAGAATTCCTCCTTCAATTCTTTGCACCTGAAATATACAGACGAAAACCTGGCTCTGATACCACATGATGTTGACCCCCTACCTCTACCTCGACAAGGTCCGATGACCTCCCGATCTAAGGATCATTATTCATCTCTTGCTAAGTTGAAATGGCTCTTTAGTTCCCTATTAGAACCTTCAACAAATCCACAGGTCCTTCTATTGGCTCCCCACCTGGGTGAACAAGCACAAGGTGCTAGATTCCCCTCCACGTGACCATCGACGGTGACCACAGGCCTTGTGAAAAGGCACTTCACATTTCGGGACTTCAGGACTTCTATATGCGAGCCACCTCTAACTCCTATTTCCCAAATCCTCGATTGACCAATCTACATTTCTTTGATCCTCTCGATCGACGACTATGATCGTATCGTGATTTCGCAATTTTGGGACTTTCAATGCAATAATGTCCAACTCCTCCAAACCCTGAAATCTGAAATAATAGCCTAGCACTTGCTATCTCCTACCTTATCCTCTGTCCAGATGACCCCCTCTATGACCTGGGGCCAAGCCTCAAAGTGTTTTGGAACTTCTTGACTCGCGAAGTCGAAAGACTTCTCACCTTAGATCTTTTGTTACCCGAAATGTCGAAATGTCGATGCTTCGGATCGACGACCCACATCCTAACTCAGAGTCTTTTCATGATTTCATGTTTCGCAAGTATCACAAACTCCACCCTTTGAATTCCTTCCACAGTGAGTCAGTGAAATGTTGCCTGCTCTCCACGCATCCTTTCTGATGGACGGTCCAGATGATTTCGCGAACTTCCCTTTCATGAGTTTTATCCACTTCTCCTTGCAAATATTTTAGATTATGGTTCCACGAACACCTCGTATCTTCTACCACACATCCTCTTTCAGATCTACGACTTTCATTAGCTTCGGTTGTTTGGGATTTAGCGATCTCAAATCTCAACCTCCTTCGCGATTCTCCTGTAGTGATTTCTCCTGGAGTTCACGATCTCACACCATGTGTCCTTTTCTGGATCCGACGATCCATATTTTCTCTGGCGCTTTGGGCTTTCGGAGTTTCAACTCTTGTGCACTCGTTCCTCCCTGAGTACTTTTACCCAAAATGTGTGAATTTCTACCACGCGTCCTTCCCGACGATGAACGACCCCAAATGACTTTGGCATGTCGAGACTTTGACAAACCCATTCCCTTGTGCATGCAAAGGGTTAACATTCATGCACTTTACCTTGATCCAATGGCTGTTGGTCCACGCGCTCAGATCTGATGGTCCAGATCTCATATTCTCCTATGAGCTCTTCTGGGTGCCTAGACGTGAGATTCAACAGTCCAGATCTTCTCCCCTGTAGCTGATCTGACAACTTCTATGCTCCTCCTCCTGAGCTTTGGCTTTCTTCCTAACCTGGAAGATTTCCAACATTTCAAAGGCTTCGACCTTTGATTTATTTGCAAGACCTATGAACTTGAGTCTTGTCCTCATTCTGAAAATGCTATTTGTCCTAAGCTTTCAAACTTGAAACAACTCTCTCCTGTGCACACTCCTTGTGCTCTAAATAGGCTTCAGATGGCTATATTTCAACACTCCGTCCAAGTGTTGGCCTAGTGCACTCCTTGCACAGGTCTTCGTCCAGAGTTTTCAACAATTCTATATCAACCCTTTCACTCCTGGAAGGGATATAAGTTCCCTCTTGGCGACTTATTCTCAATCACTCCTTGCTGAGTCAACAGAGTATTCAGTAACTCTGAGGCTCTTCTTGAGTCTGTAAACTATCCTGGTGTGCCCTCTTGGCACGTTCTCCTCTAAACTCGACAGAGAGATTTAGATGTGCACTCCTTGCATTGGCTATAGAACTCCCAATGTTCTGTTGTGCACTCCTTGCACAACCTAAGGAACTGAGAATGATATTACAACTCAAGAAAATATAGAGAAATCTATCTTTCTACTGTAAATGAAACTTATCATACATCTACAGTATTCATTCATGAAATTCATAAACATATGAACAACAATATGCAGGAAAAACTGCTTTTCTATTATAACTGTGTATCTATACAGATGATTGCAAATACTAGACTACAACCGAGTCTTAGTTTTCTCAAGATCTCTCTCAGAACTTCTAAGACCTCCTAAGGCCTCTCTACCTAACCTAAGATCTCTCTCTCAAATCTCCTCCTTTCTTCTTTTTTCTACTATTACAAAATG
The DNA here is from genome assembly GCA_009831015.1 of Picea engelmannii. Lineage (NCBI taxonomy): Eukaryota > Viridiplantae > Streptophyta > Pinopsida > Pinales > Pinaceae > Picea > Picea engelmannii. The sequence goes on along the minus strand of ML779079.1, from coordinate 1,355,797 downwards.
AGGGCTCTATGAGCTTATCCTCATCCACTGCCTTAGTTCCATCGCTATCTCAAAGCGGAACCATACCTATATGGCTACATGCCATAAATGGGTGTTGTAGACCTGACTATGATCTGGACTAGTTGCAGGAAACCATTAAAGGAAACCTCAACCACTACCTGTATAGAGGCATGGATGACTCTTACATCTTTACAACATGAATGATCTGTATTAGATCATATTCCAAAAATTTAAAAGTGGGAGGGTCGACGCCTCTCCCTTTTTCCATGAATGTGTGTTGAATGTGTTGGTTGGCTGGCATGTTGCTGACATGGAGCAATGCTCTTTCATCATTTTCCAATTGCTTGATCTCTCTTGATATTGATTCCCATAATGAAGTTAGCAACACTAAGATCTTTCATGTCAAACTTGGAGGATAATTGCATCTTCACCTCCTTTATAACATCCATGTTTTTTCAAACCAATAACATGTCATCAACATACAACACTACATAGATGAAATGAACGTTTTCTTTCTTAGAATACACATAGTGATCAGCCTTTCTCCTCACAAATATGAATCGAAGAATGTATGTGTCGAAATTTTGGTACCACATCCTTGGCGTTAGACAATAAAGAGATATCTTTAGTTTTCACACTAGCTCTTTCTTGCCCTTTACTAAAAATCCTTCAGGTTGTTTCAGGTAGATTTGTTCTTCCAAGTCCCCATGTAGGAATTTTGTCTTCACATACATTTTCTCTATATCAAGATCAAATGTTGTAACCAAAGAAATTATTAATCTAAAATAAATTAATTTTTCATTAGTAGGGAAAATATCATTGAAGTTGACTCCCTTGACTTGGGAATACTCTTTCCCTAGAAGTCAAGATTTGAACTTCTCGACTTGACCTGCTATGTTCAACTTCTTCTTGAACACCCACTTTTTGTTGACATGTTTCCTTCCATTACATAATTCAAACAAATCCAATGTCTCGTTCTTATGCAAGAATTCCATTTCTTCAACCATGGCTTCCTTCCAAAATCTACCCTCTATCGAGTCGACTATCTCCTTGATTGACTTGGGCTCATCATAAATGGTATATAACATAAATGCGAAAAAAAAAGTGTTTTGTAACCTTCAACTTGTTTCCTTACTCATCCAGACCTCCTTAAAAATGGATTTTGTAGTTCCACCTCTTCATCTTATTTAGTTGACTTGTCTGAATCATGTTCTCCGTTCTTCAAGTCAAACACCAGTTTCTCTGGTTCTTTATTCATTTAATCCTCTTCATTCCTAGAAGTACCTCTAACTTCCTTGAAGATAACATCTTCACTATAAAATAATTTCCTCATCACTAAACCACAACTTTTATCCTTTCACTTCATCCTTGTAACCAATGAAAATACACTTGACTAACTTCTTGTCTAGCTTGTTCCTCTTTTCCTTGGAAACATGCAAAAATGCATCACACTCAAAAAATATGATATGTGAGAGTAGGCTTCTTACCAAACCATACCTCATGAGGAGTCGTTTCGACTAGTGTTGATGAAGGAGGTATTTTAATAGATAAGATGTAGAGTTGACTGCTATTTCCCATAATTCTCGTGTTAGCCCAACACTGTTGATCATGTTCCTTGCCTTTTTCCATCAACATCTTGTTCATTCTTTCAGAAAATCCATTATATAGAGGGATATATAGACTGGCATTTTTGCGTGTTGTGCCACATTTCTTGTAGAATTGGTCAAACTCCTTACCAAAAAATTTACCTCCATTGTTAGTTCTCATCACCTTGATCTTATTGTCTCTTTGGTTTTCCACAAGATATTTAAACTCTTTGAACTTACCGAAAACCTCATATTTCTTCCTCAAGAAATACAACCATGTTTTCTTGGAGAAATAATTTGTGAAGAAGAGATAATACAAAGCTAATCCTAGTGATGGAACCGTTAAAGACCCAATCACATCATTATGTATCAATTCTAGAATCCCTTTTTCCCTTGTAGCTCCAGATGGGAATCTCACATGATTTTATTTTTCATAGATGAAATTTTCATAGAAATCAACTTATAAAGATTAATCAAGGAAGATTTTGGCCATCTCTTTGTTGTGCATAGCTTGAAATCTTTTTTCCCCAATATGTTTGTGAGTCATTCCAGTTGGTTGAACTCTGTTACATTAAATTATCGACCCGAGTATCCTAAAATGATGAAGTACAAGGAAAACTATATGCAAGATTTAGTTCTAACCTAAATGGTTGTTGCAGAAATACAATTGCTTGTTGTAGCTACATAAATATAGTTTATGTTAGCTATATAAAAATAGAGTATGAAAATTAATATGCAGAAAATGACTTGTTTAAAACCTAAACACGGGAAGGATTCTAATTAGCTGAGATTAACACTCTACTAAATTGTTAATCAGAATATTGCAATTTACTAGATTCGAAGTAACAATCTCTTGTTTAACTACTACTCTCTGTGTATCAGTCTAACTTGTGCAATAGAAAAAAAAATACATTAAATGTAGAAAATTAAAGAGATTGAATTATAAATCACACAACGATAAATCTTGTAAATGAATCACACAACTTGGAAATGTAAAAAAATAAAACAATTGTAAATGTAAAGCTCACAACAGGAAGTGTAAAAGAGCAATGAACTCGTCCTCAGGGGGGGTCTCCCGATTCAAAGAAATCTACTTGAAAGAACTCATATGCGACTTAAAGGATAACGAACTCAACACATAAATTTAACTTAGAGATATAAGAATCAACTCTTCATATTACTTAGCAATTTGATTACAATTCATTGGCATCAAGCCAAATCTATTTATCAAATTTTGATATCATATATTTATACAATAAGATGAGATCGGTCAGATCCACTTAACACAGATTTTTCACAACTGATATTTAATAGATTACATATGCAATTAAGAGAGATCAGATATGATGTATGTCATGAATGTGTAGAATATTCTTGGTTATTCACGTAGTTGATAAATTCATGATGAGACACATGAATTTCTCAGATGGGATCTTGTTATTTTTTTGGATCTATCTATTGAAGTCGGTCTTGTGCAATTCAGCCACGTGTACATGATGATTGGAGATTTGAATTTCCTAGAATTCTAATATGGAGGGTCTTCAATCAAATTTGGTAGGTGGATGAGCTGGAGTATTCGATTTTGAATCTCTCTCTAGTCGAGGCTCAATCCTGGAGCGCACCCAACCTCGTAAAACATCAACTCTACTATAGAAACAGTCTTTAGTAACTAACAAACATAAATTTCAGTAGCTATAGAATCAAATATTCTGTAGGAACTGATATAATAATAACTATTTAAACCAAATTGCATAAGAAAGAACAAAATTGTTCTTAAGGATGAACATTTTACCTCAAGTGATTTCCACGTATTGATTATGTAGCTAGGTGATGATATCAGGGGGAAAAAAGGCAAAATATGATATAATCTGAGGTTATGGAGGAAGGTTTTGTGGTAGGAAAAGTGGAAAAATGAGTGAATTCTGAGGACCCAAGACTACCCCACATGGAAGGTGTTGCAAGTTCTCATGCAAAAAAAATATCTTGTCCCTCCAGAAACTTCAAAAATCCAAAATTGTATCTTACCCATTCTCTGTCACAGCTACTTGGAGGCCTCCAATAACGTTTCTATCCTAGATGAGGATGCACATTCCTTTTTCTTCAATGATTTGATTTCATTTTTCAGTCTATGGATTCAAAGTCTTTCTTGTTGAATCCTTCCATATCACGTATCTTCTTCTTTTATCAATATTTTCCTTTCATTGTCAAAATCCTATGTTTTCTTTTGTAGCTTAGATACATTTTTCTTCAAAAGACTGCTTTCCTTTTTAATATGCCTTTCCAAGATTTACATTTCCTCAATTTTATTGTCCAACTATTTTACCTTGTTTCCTTTCCTATATGAGGAAGGAGGAAGATCTAGAAAATTTACTTTCATCTCCTCATCATCTATAAAAAATTTAGCTTCCATACTAAAGGATTCATGAAAATTTGTAGCTGAATCAAAGTCTATATTACCTAGTTTTGATGACAGAGTGAGAGATGACCTAGTCCTTTTCCATGTGATGGTATCTTTTGGGGTTTCTTAAACTAAAATGTTACCTAACTATTCCTTATCAAATTCCTCCAACTCAATTATTGGTGGTTCCTAAATGTTATCGCTTTCCCCCAATTTTAGTTTTAACTTCCTTATCACTCTCCTCATTATTCGAGCCATAGTGTCTTCAATATTCCTCTTTTTATTTTGTACAGTGTCATCCCTTGTGCCAACTTTTGGAGATTTTGAGTCATTGCCTTTACTTTTAGTCTTCCCCTCGATTTTCATCATTTTTCTTCCTGGTCGACCTCGAGGTTTCTTTGATGTTGAACTCATAGTTATGACCTTTTCTTCTATTTTTTATTTTGATTATTCCAGAATGGAACCCATGAACTTCTCTTCTATTTTATATTTTATTTTACGGGACTGGAACCCATGACCTTCTCTAGCTCCTTTTCTTCTGGTTCGAATTCTTCTCATTCATTCTTCTTTCCTTTCAAGCCTCTAGGTTTTGAGCTTCCTTCTTTAACAAGTGTTTTGACAAGGTGATTTTGTAGAAAGAAATCCTACCATGTATCATTTTGTTCCTATAGATTATACTCAACTAACATTTTGACTATCCCATAATGATATAAACTTTGTTCCATATTTTAATGGTTTCGTTGAATATTTAGGGTCATTTTCTTCAGACTGTGTAGCAAATAGAACAACATATCTAGCTCATATCCTTTGACAAAATTCATTAACAGGTGAGGATGATAGTAAAATACCAAGCCATGCTTTCCCTCATAGGTAAAAATCTTGTGTTGTATGAACATAGTAGTTCACCATTTCTTTTTAAATTTTGAGACCGACATACCCTTGTTCTAGTTGACTACTTTCTTCAGATTCACAAAAAATTCATTCCATACTTCGCTTCTTATCTTCTGGTTTTTAAACCATTTTTCGCCACCTCTTGGTAACTTTTTAGTTTTTGCTATGATATCCTCTATAATATCCATCTCTATATTTCCTATTTGAGCTTCTCTACCATCAATGTTTTTTTAAAACTCTCTAGTCACATGTTCATTGTATCCCTAAAATTTTTGTAAAAATGGAAGCCATATTTCCTTCCTGAAATGCTTATGGAATTTGGGATATGCCTCAAAAGTATCCATGCCAATTGGTTCATATTTCACTATAGGTCCCATATTGTAGTGTTGGAGAAAAAGTGGATCTCGAATTTTTTTTTTGTCATAGAGGTGGAAGAAATGAAAACAGAAATGAAGGTTTACAAATTTCATATGAGGCAAGTTTCAGATGATGGCTTGGTAATAATGCAATTCAAATTTGAATTATGAAATGATTATGCCATATTTGAAGGAATCATTGATGAATATGGAAGCTCTTTCAATTAAATCGTGCATTTGGATTCATCGGATGGTTGTTTTGAATAATGCATGTCGAAAATGGGATTTTCAACCTGCATTTATAGTGATTTCTAATGATTTTTAATTTAATTATGATATGAAATGGTTATGAATGGAAGGATTATCATATGATAGGGAAAATAAGGTGGATATATAGCATAGAAAAACAAAATTAGTAGTTGTAGAATGTAAACTTGTTCTTTTCCCTTACACAATTTCAAAATTTCAAACGCAAAATAGTTTAAAGAGTCATTACCTTCTGGTTGCTTTTACTTGTAGCCCAAACTAATTTATTTGAAAACTCAAAACAAAGTTGATATTGTTTTTTATGGTGTTTTTGTAATTGGGCTTCTACTAAATACCCTAGAAACATTGCTAAAGAATCTGATGGTGCTAACAAAAAATATGAAGATGTTGATGATAAATCTAAAGATGTTGATGATGAATATGAATATGTTGATGATGAATCTGAAGATGTTGATATTGCGTTGCTACTGAATAAAAACCGTTGCAAATAAATTTTACAAAGTTGAATTTTATGAAAAATTGCATAAAATTCACAACTCAAGTTATTCTCGAATCTTGCAAGTTGATGTAGATGAATTAGTATCTTGTGATTTCTTAATAAATGACTACAAGTAACTTCCTGTAGCTGGAGAAAGTGCATGTGGCTACAGAAAAATTCCACAATCAAAGAAACTAAACATTTTTACCCAAAATTATGAGATCTTGAACTATAGTGTCTGATAAAAGGATATAGCCTACCATGATGAAAAAACTTCGAGACTAAATATTAAAACAATTTGATCACTATTGTTGACTTATTTCATGAAAAATCACTTTAAAAACTAAATCTTCTTAATCTTTGAAAGAAATATGCCTTAATTGATACTACAAATTGAATCTCTGCAGGCTATATATATTATAATTTTTTAAGAACATAAAGTGAAAATAATCATCTTTAGACAAGGGTAGGGGAAGAACTTCCCTTACTCACTATCTCCATTTCTGGCTGCTGAAGCAAGTTATGAAAAAATATTCTCTATTAGTGATCTAAAAATAGAACATGAGTTCTGATACCAACTTGATCCGAAATATAAAAAATACTATGATATTAATTCATCCCAAAGAATCCTTAGATGCCAATTAGTTCATATGCAGATACTAAAACACCCTTCGAGATTCGGGAATATAAATGAAGATCGCTTGACTATTTGCAAAATATTATGTGAATCTCTTAGTTGTCCATAAACCCATAAACTGATTAATAACTTGAATTGTAAATGAGATGTCACAACAGAAAATAAAAGAACTCAAATACATCTGTAAATGGCATACATCACTGCATCTTCAAAGTCCCTTTAAAAACCATGATTGCTCTTCATGATCCCAAAATTCAAAATTACATTACAATATAGGCTTACAAAAACACAATTTTGGAGACACTATGAAAATCCACTACTCAAATGTAGAAATAGAGTACATTGTTGAGTTTTTGGAAAAATCCATGCAAAATTGATATAAAATACATGAAATTCCATCCAGGTGACCCCCGACACACTTTATGGTGTTTCCCCATACCCTTCGTACACTTGGCATGCATTACAAGGAAACAAATTGCAATGGAATGTGTGTACAAAGCATTTGAAATGTGTGTAGGATCATTGGGATTTGTGCCCAATATATAGGGCCCAATCCTAAACTATCTCATGAATTAGCTGGCAACTATATACTAATTATGGTGGGAATCTCCACTAAATGTGGAACATTGGTGTAGTGGTTAAAACCTCCCACTTTTCTAGCAGAGGTTTTAGGTTCAAACCTCTAGAATGCACATTTCATGGTTATATATATAGAGAGAGAGAGTTAATACTATATACTATATATAGTATGCTATACAAATATTCGTGCGCAAATTTATTTGGTGGCATATGGCATATAATATATAACCATATACTATGGTTTTAACCCATCACTTGTTTAAATTCCCTATAGGTTATGTATTGGTCGTAAGGTATAAGGTATGGACTAGGGGCTAGCCCTCAACCCCTTTCCCCCCTCCACACAAAATTAACATAAATTCAAATATATTTAAACATATAATATGGTTAAGTGATAATGTGTGGTGAGATGGTTGTGGGAGATTTGTTAAGGCGTGGATAATATGGAGTTCATGGGGTAGAACCCTATTGACTCCAAATGTTTACAATACATTAACCATATAGACCAATGGGAAGTTGCAACCTGGCAACTTCTCACGTTGCAACTTCTCATTGGTTATTTAATGTCACTTGTCATCACGTAATTGAACCAATTTTCTTTCCACTTATCATCATGTGATTGGACCACATGGATTTGTACCTTACTAGGTCAGCTGCCAATTAGGTGCCATGTCATCATGCCACATGTCACTCTCAGGTGGTTCCACATGGCACCCCCATTTTTCCTAGTTTGACCAAACTTTGACTACTCATAACTTTTGCATACGAGCTTCGTTTGACACACCATTTGCACTGTTGGAAAGATATCGAAGAGCTCTATGCATTGACTCCATTTTCTTGATCATTTGAGATGGTATAATTTTAAGATTTTCTGGACCCCCTAGGACCTCTATGAGTGTTTCAGATCCTCTTGTACCTCTGTGAGCATTTCTTAGATCCTCCTAGATCACACCTCCCCGTTGAAGAACTTTTGTACCTCCATAAGTATATATATTCAACAACTTAGTGATAATAATTCACTCTTCCATCTTGTTGATTATTTTGGAAATAAGTCTTCATCTTGGGTCTTTAATCTTAGGTGCTAGATCAATGTAGTTATGTCTTCTTCTCTGGAATATAGATCTAACTCTGGCCTCTAGAACTATATCTAATGGTATATATCTCTGGTTTTGTCTTATAGATTCCCTGACAACAAAAGTTATTTTCACTAAATATCTATTATACCTGTATCAGGTATTTCAACATCCATTCCCATCTCCTATTGTGGAATATAGTCCATCTCGGCTAATATGAAACCAATTAAAATTTGTATCCATGTATTTCCCATTTGGAATCTATTATGCTTGATGTATCTATAGAAGTCCCTGAATGAATACTATGTCCATTGTTTCTCTTTCCTTGAAAAACAATTATGCTTGTACTTTCATCATATGTACTTTATTGCTTCTGTTCAAGGTATACATCCATGTAAACATGACATATTAATTCAAATATTCTCATAGAATGCACCTTTACGTGCCTCTTAAAAGAGGATTATTCAAAGATTAAGTGAGAATTTTTTCACCTCACTTGTCTAGTATCATCCATCCATCCTAAATGGATAACTAGTACCCGACTCATAACAATCATAATGAAGACTGAAACCATTGGATTACTGAGAGGGGGGGTGAATCAGTTATAGCGTAATTATAATCCATTTTCCCCAAATAATCCAAGTGTTATATCAATGTATAATTATTATCCAATAATGAGAAATAAGAAATGAACAATCACACACATACACAGTACACCAGTTTTTTACGTGGAAACCCAAATCGGGAGAAAACCACAGAATTCTTTATCTTATATGTCTTGAAGAATTACATTCATTGGAAGCACCAACTTCCTTTGTTTTCTAGCTGCAACTGGAAGGAGGCTCCAACCCCCTAGTTTCTCAGGCTACAATCTGAGGGAAGATCCAACTCCCAAATTCTTTGGCTACAACCAGAAGGAGGCTAAAACCCCCTATATTCTCCAGCTACAACCGGAAGGTGGCTACAACCACTTGTCCTTGCCTCGTCCAACTGCCCTGAAGTAGAAATAGAATGATGGAACCACTATCACACTATCACTATGAGATATACCGCTGTAAACATGTACCAATAAACCTGAACCATGCATCAACATGTACCTCAACCTGTAATCAACCTGTACCATAAACAAGTGCATCAACCTTGCACCAACCTGTACCATAAAAAAGTGCATCAACCATGCACCAACGTGTACCAAACAATCTGTAATCAACCTGTACCAAGTATGTAACAATAATGTTTCAACTACTCATCATCTATGACTCATCAATATGTACCAACATCATCAACTGTACACCTCATGTATGTGCCAACTCATCAACTGCTTATCTCAACCATGTAACCAAATTGTACCTCAACCAAAAGCCCTCATCAATTTCATCATCCAAATATTATTTATAAATCTGTAATAGACCTGGTGTATGTGATCACATACCTACAAGCCTTCCTTAACTTTAAACAACAAGAGACTAGAATTTACATCAAACTTTTCTTTAGTCTCACATCACTAGTTTTGGATTAGTCAACAACCCTGACTTGAAATAATCGTAACTTTGTACCTGTAATGATTAAAGATCTGAAACTGATACACAATTTTCTTTATTGTGTTTTATTCAATTCCTCCAGGTGTCACTACTTGGAACCTCTCAAAAAAGGAGTTATAGAAAAAATGTCATACCTTTCTGAATTCTGGCTTATTCTAGACAACGACCTTGTAGAGCATTCCCCACATAGAATATTTGTTGAATTGATATGAAACTATTACAAAGAATACTAAAGACTATAATATAACCAACACAATTGGTTTAATTTGTATCTTTTGTGAATAAGTTATGATGTTTTTACCCAAAACTCATGTTTTTGACTATTTTCAGGACTAGCCACAAACCCTATTTTCCATGGAGTGTAAATCCAAAAATACAATGACCCATAGGATGAATTTTTTACCACAAATACTTGGATATGGTTCCTCAATGGAATAGAAATTTCAAGGTCTGAATCATTCTAGAAAAAAAACTATTACAAAAATGGTTAGATGAACTGAAAAGAGCATACCTTAGAAAGCATCATCAAAAGAATTTATCCTTCCTTGAATTCTGGCCTTCTTTTTTTCACTTTCCTCGGAAATTCAGCTTAGATATCCTTTGGTTACCTCATACACCTATAGTTATTCAATATTCTCAAGTGTGCCCTAAATGAGAGAGTCTTTCCTCTTATTTATACTCTCCAAGTAGCTTCCTTAAAAACATCTTCTAGGTCACTTTGCCCACTTTCCTTATTTTAGGGTTAACCCACTTCTAATTTCTCCATTAAATTTTTATTGAATTAATTTATTTTGTATTCACTTTGAATTATAGTACACTCATCACTTCACTTTATTATTTACCTTTTAAAATCTCTTAAACCACTTTGACTACTTTGACCTTTTGGGGCTTCTAGATGACATATGAGGGTCCTCCAACTTCGTAAGGCCATAACTCTCAAATCGTGAGGAGTTATGTGATGTTCCACATACCAATAGAAATGGAATGAAATGTAATATCCATATAGAATATTATTACCTGAAAATATCTCAAAACTCATACCATTATCCATCAAACAAACTTGGGTCCATTACCCAAACCTGGGTTATCCAACTTCTCATGGCCATAACTCTCTAACCGTGGGGAGTTATGTGACGTTCCACATACCACCAGAAATGGAATGACAAGAAGTATCCATATAGGATAGTTTCACTAAAAAATTCACTGGCTTTCATCTCATTATTTCACAAATAAGCATGGGTTCTATAACCATACTTCTAGGATAACTCAATCCGCAAAGTGTCTTCCCATGAGGGATTTCACCATAAGGGGACCACTTTGGAGTTCATACATTTCTACTTATTATAAAACATGACAAGAAAATAATGAGTCATCTTTACATCAAACAATCTTGGGTCCATTACCCAACCTTTTTTCTACGGGGCTTTCTTCAAGGGTTGACATCAATGACAACCAACCTTAATCAACAATCTCCCCCTTTGGCATTGATGACAACACTCTGATGCAATACTGAAATCATATCACTCATGATCCCCCTAGAACCATGCCTCTATCCTCTACCTCTGTCCTCTGCATCTGATAAATCTCTCCCCCTTTGTCATCAATGGCAAAGGTATCTTTCCATCCGAGGTTGCTCCCCCTGACTGAACTGTCCTCTTATGGTGCTTCCTCGTGTAAATATAAGACATATAATATGAGAATTCAAAAAGCATTCATTTTGGAGTAGAAATAACTCCAAGTATTTGGCGAAGATATTCAAAGGATTCCCATGGAAGTGGTTTTGTGAATATGTCTACCACTTGTTCTTTTGTTCCCACATACTCAACTTTGATGTTCTTTTCTGCAACCTGCTCCCATAGAAAGTGATACTTTATTGGAATGTGCTTCATCTTGGAGTGCATCACCAGGTTCTTTGAGATATTTATGGTTCTTGTATTATCACAATATATTGGAATGGGCTCATCATACTCAACCTGTATATCTATCAGAGTTTGTTTCATCCAAAGAACCCGTGTACAAAATGATGTTGCTGCAATATACTTTGCCTCGGCTATAGATAAAGATATTGATGATTGTTTCTTGCTTATCCATGATACTAAACACTCACCCAAGTAGAATGTTGCTCCATTGGTGCTTTGTCGATCATCAATACAACCTTCCCAATCTGCATCTATGTAGGCAATAAGTGATAGATCCTTTCCTTTTGGTTACCATAATCCAATCTCTTATGTTCCTTTAAGATATCTGAAAATCCTCTTTACTACTAACACATGTGAGTCCTTTGGTGCTACTTGAAATCGTGCCACTTGTCCAACTGCCTACATTACATCTGTTCTAGATTTTTTCACATATAGTAAGCTTCCAATCATTGACCTGTATTGCCTCTGATCTGTAGAAATCGAATCATCATCTTTGCTCAACTTGCAACTGGTTTGCATGGGAGTGATAACTGGTTTGCAATCTTCCATTCCAAACCTCTTTAGCATTTCTTTGATATACTTGGTTTGAGAAATAAAGATTCCTTGGTTTCTTTGACATATCTGAAGTCCCAAAAAGGAGGATAGTTCTCCAAGTAATGACATTTTAAATTCATTCTGCATATCTTTTGCAAATTTCTGGCTTAATCTGTCATCATCACTACCAAAAATAATATTATCAACATAAACTTCAATTAATAAAATATTACCTTCACTTACCTTGATGTAGAGTTTGTTGTCTGCACTTCCTTTTCTGAACCCTGCCTGCTGCAGATACTTATCCAGTCTAGAGTATCATGCTCTAGGAGCCTGTTTTAGACCATACAAGGCCTTCTTTAATTTACACACATAGTCTATGTTTTCTGACAACTAAAATCCTTCTAGTTGTTCAATGTAGACTTCTTCTTCAAGTTCCCCATTCAGAAAATATGATTTTACATCCATCTGATATACTTTGACATTTTTGGAGCATGCATAGGCTAAAAGCAACCAGATTGTTTCCATTCTGGCAACTGGAGAAAATGTCTCTTCAATGTCGATTCCTGCAATCTGTGCATATCCTTTACATACCAATCTAGATTTGTTCCTTGTAACTTGTCCATCTTCATTTAATTTATTCCTAAAAACCCATTTTGTGCCAATCACATTCTTATTCTTTGGTCTTGGAACCAGTTCCCAAGTGTCATTTTTCTCTATTTGATCCAGTTCTTCATTCATGGCCTTATTCCAAAATTCATTCTTGTTGGCTTCTTCAAAACAGTTTGGTTCAATTGTAGATAAGAGTGTTATGTGTGTTTGTTTTGGTGAACTGATTATTCTTCTAGTCTCAACTCCTGCATCTTTGTTTCCAATAATCTGATCTGAATGATGATTCTTCTGTACTCATTTTCTAGGTGTCTTTGGAGATACTTGTTGAACTTTCTCTTATGTTTCTTTCGGATTCTCTTCATATTCCTCTTCTACTTCATCTTTTTCTTCTTCTTCTTTGAAAAGTTGTTACATTAATTTGTTTTCTTCTTCCTTTGATTCAGTTCTGCCTGTTTCATCAATTGTTACGTTGATGCTTTCCACAACTTTGTTCAATCTTAGATTGTAACACTTGTATTCTTTCCTTGTACTTGAGTAAACAACACGTAATCCTTTCTCCATACGAGAGTCAAACTTTCTCATTCTTCCATCTTATCTTTTGATGTAGCATTTGTTTCCAAAAAATCTAAAGTGCTTCACATTTGCCGGTTTTCCTTTCCATAGTTCATGAGGAGTTTTATCAGTGTTGTTTCTGAGAATTAATCTGTTTTGAATGTGAACTGATGTATGCACTTCCCGTGTCCAAAATATGCTTGTCAATTTGGAATCCATTAGCATTGTTCAAGCCATTTCATGTATTGTCTTGTTCTTTCTTTCAACAACTCCATTCTGTTGAGGTGTCCTAGCAACGGAGAATCGTCTTTTTATTCCATGACTGCTGCAATAGTCCATAAATTTCTTTGAAGTGAACTCTCCTCCAATATCAGATCTCAAGCATTTGATTCTTGAATCCATCTCATTTTCAACCATTTTCTTGTAGATCTTGAAGTTTTCAAAAGCTTCTGACTTGTTCTTGAGAAAACAAATTGTAGTCATTCTTGTATAATCATCAACTAATAACATAAAGTATCTCTCACCTTTTAATCCCTTGTTGTAGTTGGTCCAACTAGATCAGTATGCACAATTTCCAATGGTCTTGTTGTTGAATATTCCTTTGATTTGAACATGGTCTTTGTTTTCTTTCCTTATTGACAATGCTTTCATAAAGTGTTGGTTGGTTTCATGATCTGGGGCATTTCTTTGACTGCTTCTCTTTTGCTGACTTTGACAAGGTTATCAAAATGAATGTGACCCATTATTCTGTGCCATAGCCAACTTTCATCTTCATTTCCTACACAACACTTTTCATTTCCAATTTCACTTAACACATATATGTTGTTTGAATTTCTTGCAGCTGTACCGACCAATTTCCCTGAACCTTCTCTTCTTATATCACACTTTTTTGAATTGAAAGTAAATTTATGACCTTGGTCACACATTTGACTCACACTTAGAATATTATGTTTCATATCTTCTACAAGTAGAACATTTTGTGCCTTTTTATTCTTGTTGCCAATTTGGACTGTACCTTCTCCAATGATTTTGGATGAATTATCATTTCCGAATGAGACTGATCCATTTCTTTCATTTCGCAATGTAAGAAATTTGCCTCTATCACCTGTCATGTGTTTTGAACACCCACTGTCAACATGCCAACCGTGTTTCTTCTGCTTATCTTGTAGAGAGACTATGCATTCTTCATTGCTATATTGATCTTGCGTTCTTATCCATGTCATTTTCTGAGGTTCTTGTCTATGACTGTTGTTATTTTGTTGAGGCTCTTTAGGAGGGACTGTCATTCTGCACTTTTTGGCCATGTATCCAAAATTATTACATTTGTAACATTCCACTTCAGTGCTCAAAGATTCAAACATGTTGTAACTTCTTCTTTGTGTTTCACTAGGTCTTATTTAGTAACCATTTGTGTATGACTCTCAAAGCTGTTGTTATTAGCTCTACAATTCACAACTTTATGTCCAAAATTATTACATGCATAACATAAACCCAAAAATATAGTTGGATACATGGGAGTTGAAGATCTTCTGAAAGAATGTGTTCTTATGAATCCTTCTTCTTCTTGAGGCCTATCTATCTGTTGTTGATTCTGAAATCTGAATCTTCTCAGTGGAGGAGTGTCCCTGTAATCTTCCTTGTACATCTTCCTATCCCCTTTGATTGTTTTTGCATAGTATTTTGGATGTGTTTCTTGCTCTATTGTTTTGGAGCTTGATCCCTTTTCTGTCTGATTGTATCCAAGTCCAGACTTTTCAAGATGAGATTTTTTACTGCTAATAATGTCATTCATAACTTTTGAGCTATTCTGCATATTTTTCTTTTGAATATCCTTTCTCAGTGTGACAATCTTTGCTTCCAAGTTTCCAATGATCTTGTCCTTTTATTCTAGTTGTTCTTTGAGTGCTTCTTAAATTATTTTATCTTCTTCTATTTGAAACTTCAATCTTGTGATCATTTGTTCTAGTTCTCAAGTGTCATTTTTCTTGTCTAGTTCTGCTTGTAGTTTCTTGTTTTTCTTCTTTTCTCTTCTGATAACTTCTATGGCACACATTAATTCTTCTCTATAGTCAACTTCCACCTCTTCAATTTTGTCTTCGACTTCTTCACATCCTTCTTCGGCTTCTTTATATTCTTCTTCAAAGTCTTCTTTGTCAGAATCTTTTACTGCCATGAATAGAACTCTTCTTGTCTCACTGTCACTGATTTCATCTTCATTTGATGATGATATGTCTTCTTTGATGCATAAGCTTTTCTTGAAATATTTATTTATAGTTCTTTTTCCTTTATATGTGTGTTCGCCTTTTGAGAAACCTTCATTATTTCTCTTTTCTTATGAGGACATTTGTTAGAAAAATGACCAATACCATCACAATTAAAACAAATTAAAGGAAGCTTACCTCTATACCTACCATTGGTTCCCTTGTTCATTCTTTTGACGAAGTTGGCCACTTCTTCATCATCTTCTGAGACGTCATTGTCTCTGCTATAGTCTTCTTGTTCCTTTTTTATTTTTCTTTGATCTTTTGGATGCTTTGAAGATTTCTACTTTTACATCTAGATTTTCCTATTCAGTTCTCATTTCATATGTTATGAAGATTCCATGCAGTTTTTCCATGCTTATTGAGTTCAGATCTGATCTTTCTTCTAGTGTTGATATCTTAGGGTTGAATCTCATAGAAAGATATCTTAGTACCTTTTGAACAATTACAGATTCTTCGATTGCTTCTCCCAATCCTATGATTTCATTCACTATTTCGTCAACTCTTAAGAAGTAGGCTGCAATATTCTCATCTTCCTTCATTTTTAGTTGTTCGAACTGACCTCTGTAAGTTTGAAGTTTTGTTTCTTTGACTTTTGTATCTTCTTCATAAATATTTCGAAGCTTGTCCCAAATATCTTTGGCGGATTTACAATGTGCAACTTTGGTGAATATTGTTTCACTGAGACCATTCAAAAGTGCATTTGTAGCTTTGGAATTATTATAACCAAGTTTCACTGCTTTGTCATTTGTTGGTGGAACTACTGGTACTGTGTATCCAACTACAATTGATTTCCATATTTCAAACCCCTGTGATTTTATATATGTCTTCATCCTTATGCTCCAAAAAGCATACTTCTGTCTATCAAAGTGTGGTATTCCATTTTTATATGAGTTGGTACTCTCAATGATCTACCTTTTAGTGGTTAAACTGGTTTCTGAAGGAACCTGCTCTGATACCAATTGTTGGATTATTGAGAGGGGGGATGAATCAGTAATAGCGTAATTATCATCCTTTTTCTCCAAATAATCCAAGTGTTATATCAATGTAGAATTATTATCCAATAATGAGAAATAAGAAATGAACAATCACACACATACACAATACACCATTGTTTTACGTGGAAACCCAAATCAGGAGAAAACCACAGAACTTTATCTTATATGTCTTAAAGAATTACATTCATTGGAAGCACCAAATTCCTTTGTTTTCCAGCTGCAACTGGAAGGAGGCTCCAACCCTCTAATTGATCATCATACAACCTGAGGGAAGTTCAAGCTCCTAAATTCTTTGGCTACAACCAGAAGGAGGCTACAACCCCCTATGTTCTCTGGCTACAACCAGAAGGTGGCTACAACCACCTGTCCTTGCCCCGTCCAACCGCCCTGAAGTAGAAGAATGTTGGCAGCCAATTCATTTTTTTTTATTATCCTAAAAGCTGCCTATGCCAAATTGTCTTCTAACGACAAATCATCGTCGCATTTTGCAACTAGAATTTTGTTTTATTTTTTTGCGACAATTGCAATTTGGTTTCGATTCGGTTTTCACAACTGAAAGTGTGAAAACACCTCTTTCATTGTTTGGACTGTCATCGTCTTTTATTGATTTTTCCAATAGACACTTTACCTTTGGTTTATCACATGACTGCTAAGGTTCTTTCAAACTATGTCCATTTAACTTTGATTGCGCAAGTCGATTTATGAGCCATTAAGCATGAAAATTTATTGATTACGTTTGATCCTTCAAAGGTTATAATTGATTTTGGTTTTATATGCTATGATGCTTATAGCTTTGATCTCTTGACTTGTTGATTATATGAGACTTTTGTTGCAGTGTTCTAACAAACTTTGAAACATTTGACCGTGCCACAAGCATTTTAGTAATATTATGAGTTCGATATAACATGGAATGGCAATAGTTTAAGTCTTGCAAAGGCACATTGGTTAATCTTTCAGATTTCGATTTTATAGTTTGAATCGTTGCTTGGCGCATTGTTTTTTGACTTGATTTTACATTGAACGATCATAGTTTCAAACTATACATCGACATATTAATATGATTGTCCACCGTTTAACTTTGGGTTAGCCTAATTATGTAGAATTTGGTTATGATTGATTGAACAGGGTTGGTACTATGCCATTAATGTTTTGCATGGTGGTGGTAATCCCGCCACCTTCGCACGCATACCATTAATCCTTACCTCTTTCAGTGCTGCAGCTGTTAGCCGGAACCATTTTCGACCTGTGTATCGTTTTGATTCAAACCCTACCATGCTCAAAAGCTATGGCTCCTGTTGTGAGGGCCGAGCCCAATGGGTGCCAAGCACTGCTGGTGTTTGATGGCTCTTATAGCGACTTAGAAGAATACGGGTGGCTCCAGTTCATAAGGAAGTTTGATGGATATAACCCTGTTGTGGCTCGACAATTTGCATTATCATTCGATGGCTGTCGAGCCAAAGTGGGTGATGCGCAACTCGAAATCAATGAACAGTTTCTTAGCTCAGCGACTAGTCTACCTGTTACGGGACAGAAGTGGTCGAAAAATTACAAGATAGATAATGTACCATGGACATTGTTGTTTCAGTCTCGAAAGGTGAACTCCTGCGACAAAGGCTTTCCTGCAAGAATGTTAAAACTGCGCTGGCATGATCTCTTAATGGTAATCAAGCAATTTATTACTTGCAAGGGCAGGTACGGGTTTGTTTTTCTGTTTCACCTTCGTTTATTGATGGTTTTTATGGGTTTCAAACTTAGTATGCCCCACTACCTACATAGAAGTTTGTTCAAGATGGCCAAGCATTACAAATGCAGCCAGGTCGATGCCAGCCTCTTCCATGTGGGATTGATTAAAATATGTATGGTATATGAGTTGGGTTTACGTTGGGACTGTTGGGGTGATTTTCTTGTTCGTAATGGTTTTGAAGAATCAAACCCTCCACAGGTTGATAAGCCTATGGTGGCCAAAACCCAGTCTTTTCCCCCTATGCCTTATAATGCTCTGCTACCCAAACCTCTACCAAACCCACCTATGAACTCGCCCATGGCTGTGACTAAACAGGTTGAAATTGTTAACCCCACAACCAAAAATCCTAAAGCTAAAACTGGTGCTAACTCTAAAGGTAAGAAAAATTCTCATTTGATTTCTTGCATGGCGAGAAATAGACCTAAGTCCCCTACCAATTCTGAACCTATCATGGTCAGCGAAGACTCCGATTCAGAAATCGAACGATTTCTCGCCGATGAGTATCCTTACTCAGAGGGTTTATGTGACAAGCCT